>APFE030770804.1:0-12593 GCA_000404065.3 Pinus taeda | reverse complement strand
AAATTAACGAGGCCACAATTTTGACCAATTTTGGGAGCTAGGTTTCATGCCTCAGGGTTGGTCAAATTGTAGGACACTTAAACCTGGTCCACAACGCAACTTTAACCAAAACTTTGACTGTCTTGTTCTCCCTTATACGAGCTCGGATTGACGAACCGTTCGCACCTCTGTGATCAGGACGATGAGATTTACACTCTTGCCCCAGGTCAAAATCATTCTAAGCACTTCGATTTTCGAGCGTTCATAAGCCCTCTTTGTCCTGTGTGTCTTTAGAGCCACCTGTATCACAAGGTCGAAGGATTATCCGTCAACTACAAGATGAAACAACCTTTGTCTTTGATTCTCTTCTCACTCACGCACCGACCACTAGCAAAAAGCATTTGAAACATCATGTCTCAAAAAGGTCCATCAACCCTCTCTTCTTGTTGCAATTCCGCTAAAAACAAATTGTGCAACCCTCTCTTGTTTTTGCAATTCCATTGAAAACAAATTGTGCAAGAACCTCCAAGATTACGTCCTTAAATTTACCAATTGTTCAATATGAATGAAGATATTTACACCTAACATTTTGCAGGATTTATGGGAATAGATTGCAATTCCTATAAAGAGACTTGTTTAGTGATTCAATCATGCAAAATATATTTCGTTAATCAGAGTGTCATGCAGCTATTTAGTCTCCAATACAGTGCCAAAAGTTTTTAAGTTTGTCCATTAGGTCCTTTTCAACTGTTTATGTAAGGAAGTCATTGTGGGGACATAAGATGTCTTCGACAAATTGACAAAGAAGTAAATGCACATTACAGAAATAAAATCAAAGTCACAATAAAGAAACTTGTGAGGCATTATTTCTCATCCTCGTGGAAAGCTTTCACTTTGGCGCCGACAATTGTTATATTGTTGCTCACCGCGTTGTAAAGAGTCTACTCCATTGTATCGGTGTATGATATCTCGTTGGCTATTTTTAATTTTTCCAAATAAATAAGACAAGTTTAAGTGATTTAATATATGTTCGTAATAACTAATATTAAAATTGAGAGGATGATGTATCACCAACTTTATAAGCTTGGGAGATTTTTACTTAGTTTAAGTGATTTGTACTTATTTAGTATTGGACTGGGAGTTTTATAAGCTTTATAATAGCTTTGCACTTAGTTTAAGTGATTCATACTAATTAAGTATTGGATATTGGATGGGGTCTTATAGTTGAAATGATTTGTACTTCGTTGAAAAACTTGGTATCAAAATTTGTTGAAATTTTCATTAACTGAATTCTGGCAGCATTAGAGGCCCCATAGGCAGCGTTGTTCTTCTTCGTTCAAGACCCCATAGGCAACGTTGTTCTTCTTCGTTCAAGGCCTCACAGGTTTGATGTGATCCTAGTCTTGATTGTGTGGATCCCATTATGCGTAGAGATCCATTATGTGGAGACTTTCATTCTGCCGAGTTACTGTGCACCTCCACACAATGAAAGCCTTTGCACAACACATCATTAACCTATTGTGTAGAGAGCTATTTTATTATCATTGTGCGGAGTCTGCAAATCATGAATTGGAGTTTTATTTCGTATTTATTTGTGTCTATCACCAAATAATAAAAATGTTAATAAAGTTATTGACATCGAAAAATCAATAAAACATTTTACTTGCTGGGTTTGTACTAAAGCTTATAAAGTTGGTGATACATCACAATCCAAATTTTAATATTAGCTATTACAAACCTAGTAGCCAACAATAGTTTGTAGTCTGATATGCATGCAACAATGTGATGCTTTATTCATTAAATAGGAATGAATCATGTTATGGCTACCTTATTGTAATAGTAAGGCTTAGATAATAATAATGGTTGCTTTATTTCATTCCACCTCTATATAATCAAACTGGGGTTATTCAATCCGGCCTTGGAAAAACAAGCAGAAGGAACGCACCTTTCTATTTTAGAGCTCTCCCTATTAATAAGTTGATTGATTGAGAAAACCTTATTCAAAAGTCGAATAAATGCAATCTCCCTAACTCCTTAATATCAAATAAATAGGGGTTCAGGTAGTATATTGTATAAGTCAACAGAATCGTTAAAAACCTCCCCTATATTATTGAAGGTTGTTAATATTTATATAATAAACTCCTGAAGTTCAATATGGAGAGCCTTGAATATTGGATAATGGGTATAACTCTAGTGGTGGTGGATCTACCTATGTTGTAGCCTTTGCAATACGACCAAATTAGACGAGTCAAAAGCGTGGATCCATACTAGTACCATGTTGGGTCTTGCGGTGAAAGTTGAAGGTAGGGAGGACATCCCTTTAACCAAAAAGCATCGCTCAATGGGTGGGATGAATCAATAAAATAATGTTACCCATGCGTTTGATTTTACAGGGTTAAATCTTGAGCACAAAACAAGCATAAACACATATTACCCAAAAGTAAGATGCTATCAAAAAGTGAAAACAACCAATGGGATACCATACACTAATATAATGGAGTAGATCATTTGCAGTGCAGTGAGCAACAATATAACAATGGCTGATGCCACAGCTAAATATTTCCACGGCGATGAGAAATGATCCCACGCAAACTCTACAAACTGGACTTTCATTTTATTTCTGTAGTTCTCAGCTCCTTGAGGAGATATCGAGAAAATCGACCCTAAAATAGATAATTAGGGAGTATATACCAATTAACCATGGTTAATTAATATAGCCATATCTATATCTATACCAATTCTCGCTCTTTCGGTTATCCTTTTATATTAATTGGTAGGCTTTATTGAAATTATGCATTAGAGGCATGTTATTCGGTGGTTCCTATTTCCACCTCTATAGCATTATAAATGTTATCTGACATGCGAGGGGAATAGAGGTGGCCCTCTAAGTGACAGCACATGGAGAGAGAGGGCGTGCTGTCACTCACACCTATTTCCACCTCTATAGCATTATAAATGCTATCTGACATGTGAGGGGAATAGAGGTGGCCCTCTGAGTGACAGCGCATGGAGAGAGAGGGCGTGCTGTCACTCACAAGGCCACCTCTATTCCCCTCGCATGTCAGATAGCATTTATAATTCTATAGACGTGGAAATAGGAACTGCCATGTTATCCAGGGTAGAGTGCAGAGGAAACTCATTGTGCGAAGCTTCGTACAATGAGCTTTTTCTGCACATTATTTACACAATTGCTTTTTATTTACTACTTCATTATCAAATTATATAATCTACCCAATACCACCACAAAGGGCAGCATAGAAACCTAAGCTTTATGTAATGGAATAAAATATTTTCAAATAAATTGCAATCAACTAGCTTTTTATATGCAAATGCAATATAATTTTTAGCACATAATATATCAAAGTTCCCCTACCCCACCACCACCAGCGCCACCTCGCCCACGTAAGGGACCTGCGACATTGGGCAGAGCAGTAGCAGTGACAGGCATAACAGTGTCAGTATCGGAGCACTCACCAATGGAATGGTCACTTAGAAAATTAGTTTTTTTTTTTTTCTAATTATTTGTGAAGCACTGAAAAATGCCAAAAATAAAACGCCTTCCACTAGGGGTATTATGTCCCATCAGAGCTTACTCAACCAATTGAAAATTAGAAATAAGATTTCAAAAAAAATAGTAAATTATTTTTGAAATTACGAAAAATAGAAATATTCAACATTTTCATGAAACTTGGTTAAAATTACAAACGCATAACAAAAAAATGCAAATTCAATGCACTTTAACCCTGAAGCAAATGCTATAGTACCTGGAAAAGTAGGGACTAATAATAAGTATACGATGACTCTTTTGAAGGGAGTAATATAAAATTAAATCTAAAGGAAAAGTTAAATTGTACAGAATTTGGGTTAACACCTATGCCAAATAATAAACACAAAACAAGGTTACTTAGGTTCAAACTTGTTTATAAAAGTTTATATATATATATATATATGGTTGTTAAGCATACACTTACATTTGAGGGAGGTGTGGATTAGTATAAGACAATTTTTACTTATTTAAATATTCATGAACCATAAGAAAATAATCACATATGTATCAATTGTAGAACATGGAAAACGATATTTACGTGGAAAAAATTTCAAGAGACAACTACAAAACCTTTTTTTATAACTCTTTATATACACCAACCTACTATTATGAATATTTGTAGGCACCATCCTATTAGAGAGACCAATCCTCACTGTTGCAAATATTCGTAGGCACCAACCTACTACTAGAGACACCAATCTCCACTGCTACAAATATTTGTAGGTGCCAATCTATTGAAGACACCAACCACCATTGTTGCAAATATTCGTAGGCATCAACCTACTTCACTAAGTTTGCTTGTTATTTTTGTGTTCACCAGGTCTACCAGCTGCTTTTGTCTTTACGAGGTTTGCTTGTTGCTTTTACCTTCACTAGGTTTGCTTCTACCAAAATTTGTTGTTTTTGTCTTCTTCCCAAGAATGATTTTGTACAACGTGCCACGTATCCTATTTTTCAAATATGATTATGAAATTATTATCTAAGGAACTTTTGTAAGACTCCTTAGATCTCTGAAAAAATAATACTCTAAAAAATCTCATAAAAGAAGTTACAACAAAAATTACAAGCTAACTTATTTGAAATTGATTTCAAGGTCATTGAGAAACTGTAAATTCCACAAGACATATCTTTAAAAGTATAGTGAACCAAAGTTTGAAAATTTTACCTAAGGTATTGTTATATGTCTCCAAAGTATTTGAAAGTTTCACAATCTAAAACATCCCATAAACTAAATTATAACGAAAATTCTAAACTGACTTGTTTGAAACTAATCCCATGACTATTTAAAAACCCTAATTTCCACAGGGCATATTTCTGAAATTATAGAAAACCATAGTCTGAAATTTGTAGTTGAGGTACTTCTATGTATCTCCACAAGTCTTTGGAAATTTCATAGTCTAAAACTTCCCAAATGTTAGATACCTAATTGGCTAAGTGTTATGGTGTGGAATGTGAATAGTCATAAGGAGTCCAAAAAACCTTGAAAGATAAATACAACAATCATAAACCATATATTTATATGTATATCTTTGAGATTAATAAATATATTCAGGCTTATCATTCATATCTGGTTACATTGTCCAACATTCGTAGCAGAGCAGAAACCCTTCCCTTCAATGCGCACCTGACCTAATGCTCCACTAATATTTCCTTTGTCAGAAATTTGGTTTCTCGTTTTTGGATGCTCTCTGCATTTGTCAGCCCTTCGTGCACTGTTGAACCATAAGAAATAGGTTCTTCAATTGACCATTGCTCGTCGGCTCATTGTTTGAACTAATTACGTAGTGAACGCTAGTGAATGATGCATTTGGTTAAACGTTGGAACAAACAATAAAACGACTACATAAAGTTGTGTTGGTTAAAGGCTAGAAGAACAATGATGAATTCTTGCTCTCCTAATGTTGAACTGTTGAATTTGTTTTTTGTATTGAAGTCTTGAGGTTCGTGCATTGTTCATCCTATGTGATTGGTCGTAACGCTCAGGCCTGTCTCTCTGCTATTCTGCATTTTCCGTCCTTTTTGTTGTTTGGGATTTTTTTCGATTCAGCGTCCTTTTTGTTGTTTCGGATGTTTTTGGGATACCATTTCATGGTCAAGGTTCTATAAGCCTTCTTCAAATCGTCATAGCTAGCATTCTTCCAATGCCTTTCTTAAGCAAAGGGAGAACTTGAACTGGTTGAATCTTTCTCTGGAACTTGTGCTTTTCCCTTGTAATATATGAATTATATCTAATTATTTTTGGAGTAGTCTACTTAGGCGGTAGAATGGCCTGTTTTCCGGCACCGTCCGGAAAATCGTCTGGCTCTGGCCGCGGCCATTCTACCGCCCTCCCCTAGCTCTGCCACCCTCCTTCACCGCCACCCTCCCCTCACAATGGCCCATTCTACCGCCTAGGTAGACTACTCCATTATTTTTTAAAACAATCAATGGACAGAGGGAGGCAGTGGTAGCCACATTAGCTTGGGCTTTTTTTCTTCCACTAGTTGTAACAATATGGACCTAATGTTTTTCATGTATACATTTCAAAGCTTCAGCCAATCAACTTGATGTTACAGAAAATTAGTACAATTAGCCTCACACCCAACTTTGGTACGAGGAACGAACGATATTTGAATCGATAGATTCTATTGCTGCTTTGGCTACTAGTACACCGGAGTAGCTAGGGATCCAGTGAGTTTTGAGCTTGTCATAAGTCGCCGGCAAATACAAGAAAACTTGGTCATACATTGGTTGTCAGCCACTCTTGGATAATTTAATAAAAACAACTTCGATGTCCCTTGCCCCAACATCAGTGATGAGAACGAGATTGAAATACGAGCGACCATAATGGTGTATTGTGCAACTTTGTATGATGCCTTTTGGTAACTTTTCTCCATACATAAGCGAGGAAATATTGGGATTTTATTTTTAACTGTAGCTGAATATATCTTAGGCTAAATGTATTTGAGATTTATGAGAAAGGTTGTTGGCACTTCTATTGAGAGAAATATCATTATATATATTGACTAGAAAGTTGGACAATCGCCGTTCAAACACACATCCATTGAGATTTGTTTCATACCTTTGACTAGTTTCATGTATAACTAAATGATAGTGCTAGATGGAGTGAGCAATATCATTAAAAAAATATAGATGTGCCTATTACGTATACAAATTCAACTTTTAGACAATGATTTCATTTACAACTTGCTTCCACCAAAATTGTTGAGCCTTTATTTTTTAGACAATAGTGAGCCTTGATAATTTTATAGAGTTATTAAGCACCCTAATGCAATATGTTGTTGAAGACAGTTAAAATCAGCAAAGACACTCTTGCTAATATTAAGATCTGTCTACAAAATGCACAAGAGAAAATTGAATTTTTTTTTTCAGCTTGAGTCACAGCAACAGCAAGATGAATTACAACAGAAGAGTTATCTTTCTGGACTTGTTTTTGTTCAAAATAATCATTTGTTTGAGTTTGAGGTAGACTCCCATCACTTGCTAGAAAGTAATCAAATCGATAAAGTAGAGGTTGATTTAGATCCAACACCCACTATAGGAGCATATTTGCATGTAGATGCAAAAGTTCAGACTGCACTTCCCAAGTCCATTATCATACCTTAAAAATTTATTGCCAACAACAAGAACATAACTGGTCTTGGTTATGACAAGGATGTGTTCTTTCATATTCCAAACTACTCTAAGCCTATTTAGCTTCATAATGTTGGATTTCTTCAAAACAACTCACCTTCACTTGTTCATGTTCCTCCACATTCACTACAAATTGTCAATTACCAACATTGTAATCGAGTTGGCCATATGAAAGATCATTGTTTCGATATTCATCCGTGCAAGCATTGTGATCAACACACTCATTCTTCAAACAAATGCTTCAAAAACAAGCCTCTTACTGGAACAAAGATTCACCTTGGATGGATCGTTTCTTGCCAATGGGCTTCAACAACGAAGAAGATATTTCGATCATATCATAGAATTTGTTCTCGAGTATTGAAAATTCTTGCATTTGAGTTTTCGTCTTCTTCTCACCTTATATCTTACAAGGGGGAATTGATGGTCATCTACAAGTTTCAAAGATAAATAAAGCAAGCCTAAGTCATAACCTAAACCTGTTGTATGAGACTATGACTATAGATAGCCATACTCGAATTCAAAGTTGTAGCCAGAGACAAAGAAGCCCTTGAGAATGCCTTTTGGTTGGTGGCCTTCCTTAAACTACCATAGGTTGAGACCTCCCTTTTCAAGTTGATGTTCTCCCATTTTTTTTTGCAGGTTGAAGACCTCCTTTTTCTAGGTTGATGGTCTCCCTCTTCAAAGCATTTAGGAGCACTTCCTCTAGCAGAAGACTTCAATTTCTTGCCACATTTGGAAGAGTTCCAGGAACTTCACTAAGCGTTTCAGAGTTGGTGGTCAACCTTAAACCATTGTAGGTTGAGGTTCTCCCTTTTTTCCTTAGGTTGAGACCTCCCTTTTCCAGGTTGATGGTCTCTGTTTTCAAACAATATGGACTAGTTTCTCTAGCAAAAGACTTCAACTTCTTGCCATATTTGGAAGAGTTCTAGGAACTACACTAAGCATTCCAATGTTGGTGGTCATCCTTAAACCACCAGCAGTTGAGACCTCGAGTTCTCCCACCTTATATCTTCATTTGATAAAGCACATTTAGTCATTGACCGCCACTTTTGTATTACAACTCTCTTCTTGGACTTGTATATACCCCTTAGAATTAAGGGTGGGAATGTTGAACTGGTAATGTGCTAAGGGTTATGGTGTGGAATGTGAATAGTCATAGGGAGTCCAAGATACCTTGGAAGATGAATCCAATGATCATGAAAAATCTATTTATATGTATATCTTTGAGATTAATAAATTTATTCATGCTTATCATTCATATCTAGTTGCATTGTCTAACACCAGAAAATAAGTTATAGCAAAAACACCAAACTGGCTTGTTTGAAATTGATTTTAAGACTATTTAGAAACCCTAACTTCTAGAGGGAATATCTCCAAAATTATAGCGAACAAATGTTTGTAATATTTACTACATGTACATGAAGATATCACCTCTATCTCCTTAAAATTTCACGGTCTAAACCATATTAGAAGAAAATTTATAGCTAAAATGCCAAGATGGCTCATTCACTCCACAAATCACATTTTTTCTCCACCATTAAAACCCCAATAGTATTACCCAACTTCTTTTGCATCCCTCATATCTCTTCTTGTTTGGATAATCTTCAAATGCACTCATTTATCCTTTATTTATAGTGTTTCTATGTTTACTTATGGGGTCGACTTGTAAAACTTGTTGGGTCGGCCTATACTTTCTGGCTCGACTGACCTGATAAAATATTTCATATATTTTCACTCCTTTGGAGTTTGAGGAAGCATAATATATAATTGGGAAGATATTGGAGTAAGTTTACAACCATATATTCTATGCTCCCATTTAAGCTATGTATTTCAAGTAAAACTTCGCTAAAAAATAAGGTATTCAAAGTAGGCATCAAAAGAACTAGGCGTCCAAACAATATTTCCAGTAATCTTAATCTTGTGATTTTTATCTTGGGAATTTGTAGACTCCCCTATCTTTGACATCTATGACAACAATATTTCCAACAATCTCTCTCTTTATTATTGATGACAGAACTTAGTTAATTTTTAAATAATGTTATAGTACTCCCTTTATCTGTAACTATCCCAGTGTCTATAATTCTTCCTATGTTTGCAACTTCTCCCCCTTTGACATCAATGGCAAAGGAATCCTCCCCCTAATATTTCACTTTTCTTTACTAACAAGATGAGAGGGATATCACTTCCAACTTATACCTAATATATTCATATTTTTTTTCTGGGAAGGGGTTTGGTAAAAATATCTACAAATTATTCCTTAGTGGCATTATATTCCTACTTGACACATTGTCCAATTACTTGTTCTCTTAGGAAGTGATACTTGATGGGAAAATGCTTCATTTTTTAGTGCATAATAGTATTCTTTGAAATTTTGATTGCATTTGTGTTGTCGTAGATGATTGAGTTGTATGATCATATTCTAACTTGATATCCTTTAGTGTCTGCTTCATCCAAAGAACTTATGTGCAACATGGTGCTAATACAATATATTCAGCTTATTGCATATAAAAATATTGAAGTTTACCTCTTAATCAACCATGATACTAGATAGCTTCATAGAAAGAATGTTCCTCCACTTGTACTTTTCTTGTCATCACTACTTCATACCCAATCTGCATATGTATATGTTATTAGATTGAATTCGTTACTTCTTGAATACCATAGCCCAAAGTCTAATGTGCCTTTCAGATGTCTGAATATTCATTTTGATGCTTGGGCATGTGTCTCTTTGATTCATATTAAAATTTTGAAATTGATCTTATTGTTTGCATGATGTGTATCCTAGATGTTGTAACATATAGTAGGTTTCCAACCATTGACTTGTACAATGTTTGATTTGCTTATGGGGATTCATCATCTTTGGCCAATTTACATCCTGTCATCATGGGTGTACTGACAGGTGCACAATCATCTATTCCAAATTTCTTCAACATCTCCTTGATGTATTTCGTCCAAGAAATGAATATGCCTTTGTTGGATTGAGAAATATGCAAACCTAGAAATAATGACAATTCTCCAAACACGAATATCTCAAATCATTTTTGCATTTATTCTACAAACTTTTTGATCATTTTTTTTAGCATTACTTCCAAAAATGATATCATCCGTGTAAACCACAATTATTAATGTATTTTCATTTTATGTTTTGACGTAAAAATTGTTGTCTACAACTCCTCTTTTGAAATGTCATTGTTTTAAGTGTTTGTCAAGTCCTAAATACCAAGATTTGGGAGTTTGATTTAGTTCATAGAGTGCTTTCTTCAATTTGCATACATGATCTTCGTTTTCTGACAATTGAAATCCTTTTGCATGTTCAATATATACTTCTTGTTCTAGATTTCCATTTAGAAACGCTAGCTTGACATCCATTTGATAGATTTTGAAGTTACCGAACATGTAAATGCTAAAAACATTTTGATTGCTTCTAATCATGCAACTAGAGCAAAGTTTACTTCAAATTCAATACCATCAACTTGAGCATACCCTTACAATCCAATCATGTTTTATTTGGTGCCAACCACATTCCTGTATTTTGGCTTGGGCATAAGTTCCCATGTTTCACTCTTATGAATCTAATTTAGCTCCTCTTCCATAGCCTTAACCCAATGCTTATCTTCACTAGCTTGCGTAAAGTTCTTGGGCTATATTTTGGATAGCAAAGAAAATTTTGCTTGTTTTGGTGTACTTACCAATCCTCTTTTTATATTAACTCTTATATCTATATCACCAAAAATATGATTTTTATGGATGATACTTTTGGTCAAGCATGGATGGTGTCTTTAGATATTATCATTATATTTCTTCTTGTTCTTCCTTTTCTTCTTCCTCTTTTTTTTCAGCTAGCTTCTCACCACTTGTATCCTTTTTGCATCTTCTATTTGAGAATTCAGGATAATAACTATTCTTTTTGTTTCATCAAGATCATGATCCTTCTTTTCATATTTCTGCAATTTCTCATTCTTCTTTTATTCTTTACCGTGAGCCTGTATTTTTTCTAACTAAAGAGTTTTTCTTCAAGATTCACTTCCCCATCAATGTCTTCTTCTTCTTAATTTTATTTTTCTTTTTGATAGTCTTCATTTTCTTTATCGGTAGGATTTGTATCCATGGTTGTGTGTATGAATTTATAGGGTAAGTTCCTCAAATATAACACTAGAGGACACCACTCGCAAATAGATCACAAATCAATACACTAGTATTCTTGACGTAGTTAAAACCCTCAAAGAGCGAAACAGTCCACGGCCTGAGCCAACGTGGCCACTTCGGGAAATTTATTATTAAAAGAATGAAAATTTACATAAGCTTATCTCATGAACAGACACCTTACAAATGAACCTCCATGCTCTTTAAATACAGATCATGGACCAATCGGGTGTTAAGCCACAGATCAAGTGTCGGTACTACTAAGGAGAGAATGAACCGTCGGATCACTTCATGTTTGGAACATATCATGACCATCGGATTGTAAGTTACAAAAGTACGTAGTAAAGAAACACACTTTTCCTAACTCTATACTAGACCAAGTTATACTCAACTATTTCCTATGTGTCGGAATATCTTAACATCCCCCCTTAAGAACAACTTGGAATAGGATTGAAGGATGTACAAATATGACACAATACAATAAGGAAGCAGGAATTAGAGCCTATCCCCCCTTAGTGAAAACTTCCTGAACTCCAACCATAATCGAAGTTTAGTAAAATTTGCCTCTGTGAGAGCCTTTGTAAAGATGTCTGCAACTTGATCATCGGTTGAACAATATTGCACTTCAAGAACATGGTCATGAATGAGCTTTTTGATGAAATGCATGTGTAGTTTAATGTGTTTGTTGCGTTGATGTTGGAATGGATCTTTGCATATTTGAATGGTACTTTTATTATCACACCAAAGTGTAGTCGGATGCTACTACTTAAAGCTAAACTCTGATAGGATATGACGAAGCCACAGTGCTTCCTTACTAGCTTCTATGGCGCCACTATACTCTGCTTCTACTGAAGAAAGAGAAATGAAACTTTGTTTCTTGCAAGCCCATGTAATAGGTCCATAACCAAGAGTGAAGACATAACCTGCAGTAGACTTCTGATCATTAGGGTCACCAGCCCAATCAGAATCAATGAAACCAACCAATAGAGGAGATGCTTCTGCATTGTAATGAATCCCAAACTGAACTGTACCTTGAACATAACGAAGTATTCTTTTAGTTGCTTTCCAATGATTTTCATGTGGGTTTTGCATAAACCGAGCAATAAGACGAACAAAAAAGGAAAGGTCAGGACAAGTATGGGTCAGATACAAAATGTTTCCTACAAGTTGACGGTATAAGGTAGCATCAAATTAGGGGAAGTACAAGTGACTGAAAGTTTGGCTCCAGACTGAAAGGGAGAAGGCGTTGACTTACAATCTTCCATTTGAAAGTGGCATAGAAAATCACAGG
>APFE030770800.1:11098-35364 GCA_000404065.3 Pinus taeda | reverse complement strand
CCACTTAGTGAAGGCAACTCCTTTCCACTAAGCTCCATCATCTTGTTGCATTTTCAACACTCCCTCTCAACAAGATATGGATTATCTGCAACCCCTATCCTACAACTCTGGAATGTTCTGCATGCAACACATTTGCTCGGTCCACTTGCTCCAACAACACACGGAACAAAAACACTCCCAACTGACCACTCTATTGGGCTAGGAACATACTCTGATGTTGAAGCTCTACCTGCTGCTGACTAATGCTCCCTCTCTGACATATGTGCTACTGCAACATCTCCATGCATCTCGCACCATTGCACACTTCTTTGTGCCACCTAGCACTGTGCAAAACACTTGTGCCTCTCGCATTGCTGCAGCCTGCTAGCTATACATTGTCCTGGGATTCCCTACAATGTCGCTCTCTCTGCTGCTCCATCTGCATCTGTCTCTACCCAATCAGTCAGTTCCTGCTACTCAACATCGGGGATCCCATAGTGAAGTCTCATCCAAGAGGTTGGGTACCTCAAGGATCCTGCCCCTCCTCCTTGGGACGATCAATCCACATCACCCCACCTCCTACCTGGAGGTATGGCTGCATGTGATCCCTCAGCCCACCTGGCTCGAAGTTTCCCCCTACTGGAGGTCTCTGCATGAGTAGATGTCTCTACTCAATCTCCTCTCAGCTTCTCTTGTTGTGGCTGCTCCACAATCTCCTAAAGTTGTTGCACCAATTGTGGCTCCTCCACAATCGTTTGAGACTTCTTCTGGCTCTGCATGTTGAGAGGTAATATACGCTCCCTCTCAACCACCAAGTTTCCATCAATTGCCTTGCTACTCAAGGCTTTGCATGTATATTCAACCTCAAGAGCATACAGGTTCTTGACCCGTGAACCAATTTGCTTCACCTGTCTAGTGATGATGTGTCTAAGGAAAACCTTTCCCTTACTGAAGACTACATCACAGCCTTTGTCTTCCAGCATCGTGATCGACACCAAGTTTCTCTTTAGTCCTGGTACATACTTGACATTGGTCAAGATAAGACGAGCTCGATGCTCCCTCTAAAAAATAACCGTGCCTACACCTGAGACACTATACTTCTCATCATTACCCATCGCTATGAGTATCTGGAGATATTTCTCCTCCAAAGTACTAAACAAACTTTTGTCACCAGTCATGTGGAAGGAAGCTCCACTATCAAGAAACCAACCAATTCCCACCATGGATGAAACCATGCATGCGAAGAGTGTGAAATCCAACTCGAACTATGATGCAAGTGCCTCACCTTTAGATCCTTCCCTGTATCCCTTCTTGGATTTCTTCTTTGGGCAATTAGTAGCATAATGGCCCAACTCATGACAACGAAAGCATTGCACTTTCAATTTGTCAACCTTCTACACATAATTGGAAGAACTATATTCGGAAAGAGAACCCTTCACCTTCCCCTTCTTCACCTTACTGGCTAAAGCACAGTTCTCCTCATCATGCATGGATGAAGAACTATCTCTGGTGCTCTGTCTGATCTCCTCTTGCACAAGATCCGACCAAAGTCTCTCCCATCCTGGAAATTTCTCCCGACCATTGACAGAGTCCTGATAGGAATGCCAACTCTTCGGAAGACCAAGTAGAGCCAAGCTCACCAAGTCCTCATCCTCAACAGTCACCCCCACACTTCCCATCTCATCCCAGCATTGGGTGAACTTTGTGAGATACCTGGGCATACTGTCTCCATTCTCACACTTAATGTTTCTGAGTTTATCCTTGAGCGCTACCTTCCTCTAATCGCCCTTGCTTTGGAATAGATCTATCAACGGTTTCCACATCAAGTATGGAGAAGTATTTCCATGCAGGCTGGACACAATGTGATCCTTCACGCCCTCCAATGGAATCCTTCGACACTTTGTTGTCTTCTTTTGCCAAGCATCAACTTGCGCAGTATCAGTAGGCTTTGGGACATCAGCCTCTATGAACACCTTCAGCCGTTATCATCTAACACTTCCTACATCCTGTCCTTCCATGCAATATAGTTCGATCTGCCCTCAAGAGCATACTCCAATCGCAATCCGTTGAAAGACATTGCCACGTTGATACCAAGAAAACATTGCGGAAAATTCGAATTCCACCAGCTCCAAACTCAATAGCCTCTGATCTAAAATTCGTGAGAACAAAGTATTTCTTGTACAAAGATTGATTGTATGGGTTTTTACCAGATATCTCACCTTCCAAAGGAAGGATGCATCCAAAGGCTACCTAGCCCGATTACAGACTTTGCCTGAAGAAATAAGATGTAAACACTTTCTGAATAATAGATCTGATGATCAACAACTCTGATACCATATAGAAATTTTGAATAATATGACACTTATTCACAAAGATTATCCCGATTATTCACTATTGCGGAATACATGCATAATACATAACCTCCTCTACATTGATCATCAATTTAGCAGCATTAAAAACAATGAAACATCAATCGCATGCACACATTAACACAGTATGTAACCCGAGGAAAGCATACAGATGAAAACCCCACACTATCTTTATATTATAATGATTGAGAACATGTAACAATACATAGTACAATACTCCTCACGAGTACTCAGTACTATCTCCACCTATTACACACAAAACTAGCTCAGATCTAAACAAGTCACAGGTTCAAATCTCCTCCGCTGCTTTGCCTACCTCCACTCCACAATCCAAATTGAAAATCACGTGAGCACGGGCTACAATTACCTTGGTATTGGCCCACACTACGTAGTCCTCATTGGCATAACTCAATCCCATTGATTGTGCAAGATCTCATGCACAACTATAGTCACAATTGATAGCAATCTCAACCTCTAACACTTGTCTCCACTGAACTGTACATGCACTGAGTTAACTGATGTATTCTTCAATTGCTTTATGAGTTAATAATTAGTGAATTAATTTAACAATTAATTCACATCACTCATCACTAGTGTATTCTGAAGTTAGACTAAATACAACTAGTTTAACCAAGTCAAACTGAACACAACTCCATCAACTCCATAATCAACTCCACCGAAACTTAACCACATGAGTTCTAACTGAAGTCCTACATGCAATAGCTCAACTGACCCACAAGGAAAGCATATTTCCTTCTGACAGCTACATGTGCCACATATGTAGCTCAAACTGAAGTGCTCCAAGAGGATAAGATAATTTTTATAGTCCAAATATTATTATGAGACAATAATATTCGACTGTTCTATTTTGAGCCTGGCAATCTAAAAATAGAAACCACCCATATGTCTAAAAATAGAAGTCCATCTATTTTTACCAACATGACCAATCATTCACAAATAGCATCCTACAACTCATAGACCATGATCCATAAGTCTAAAAATAGACTTTGTGCCAAAAATAGCTTGCGGGCCCACTTAGTGAAGGCGACTCCTTTCCACTAAGCTCCATCATCTTGTTGCATTTTCAACAAGAGAAACTCTAGATTTTTGGACATTGTCATGCCTATAGCATGATAGCCACTAAGGCTTAAGTTCTCCAAAATTTTAGTGGGACCCAAGGGAAAGTTTCTTGAAGTGTTGGATTGGTTCTGGAGGATCCTGATGGTGAAGTTGAATGTATGTATGGTGTGTTTCCATCGGTTCCACTTCCTTAACATGACTTAGGAGGTCGAATAGTATCATAGTGGCCTCTCATCACATGTTTACTCTGGTTGGTTGGTTTCTTGGGAAGATGTGGGAGGAGGGTGTTACAGAGTGGTATCAAAGCATGATTCACCCTTCAGACAAGATGGGTTGTGTTTTGGTCATGCATTCATGTTGGTTGCATATGTGTTTCTTGTTCTTGTACTCCATGTGATTGTTACATTTTCATGGTGTTGATCATGGTTGTAGTGATGTCACCATGTGAAGGTTGAAGGTGTTGTCATGGAGTATGTATTCATGTGTGTATGGTTGAGTATGCATTGTTATGCACGTTAGTATTCACATGCTTTCAAGTGCACATGATGTGGTTGTTATTTGCATGCATGAGGTCACGGTTTTTGTAGTTGATATGGTCATGCATTTATGACTGGACCCTAACTAGAATGATGTGTATATTGTTTCATACTCATGCGTTAGATGTCTATATGCAGTTGTTATGCATGTATGGTCTTCGTCACAGTTATGCAAGAAATGTAGGTCAAGCATGCCTTATGAAGTCATGGTATGCAATTTAGGTAATCATGGTGCTATTGGTTGTTATGATGTTAATGTGTTGGATGAGATAGAGCAGGAGATGTATATCATCATAATGAGGTTGCAACATTATACTTTGAGGTAAGAGAAGATCGTCATACATGTATTGTATGTTTGGCATGCAAGTATGTAAATTAAGGATTGTTATGCATGAACGACAAATTTTTATGAGCTTATGATGTGAGCATGTTAGATAATGGCTATTATGGATATCATGATCTTATTTATGCCTGAGTTGATATGTTGTGAAGTTATATCATGCTAACTAGATTGATCATGTAGACAAGATATCCTCCCCTGAGATACGTTAAGGTATGATTTCACCTATGTCATATATTTGGTGCTTGATTGTTTGATTATGTGATGTATTTGGTGTTCGAGTGTTTGGCTTCTATTACGTCATCTATTTATTTATTTAACATGGTATGTTTGCAAGTTGGTTGAATGTTTGATGAATTGCATAATGTGAGTATGTGTTCAAATGATATGGTTTTAAGATGATTGTACTAATAGACATGTGTTGAGACAATTGATATGTACTTGAGTATAAGTAGGTGACAGTTGTAGTATTATGTCTAATGACTATGAGTTGATTATGGATTATGACATGATTGTTAGTCATGGTAAAGGCTAATTTCAAATTGATACATATGATTGTCTTGATGTTTGGAACATGTTTGGTATTAGAATGACAAGGTAACCATTGATGTGTTTATATAACTAATAGTTGGATGATGTGATAACACATAATAAGACTCAATTGCAACAACGTAAAAAGGTAGAAGAAAGGAATTAGGAAAGAACTCCTTTGGCTATGTTTGGAAAGCCTAATTCCAAACGAATGAGTGCTTTGCATGTTGGAAGTATTCTTAACCTTAATCTTGTTTGAAATTATGTGTACATGTGCTAAAGTCATGAACTTTTATTTAATAGGTATACTAGATAGTCTCTAGTTGCAACTGGATCAATCAAGAGAATTGGAATCCCTTGAGAGATGGTGTGGATGTGCTCAGTTGCATGAAACATGCTTGGCACAAAAATATAACGTAACTAGTATGTTGTTATGTTTATTTATGCATTGACAATTATTCATTCATGGAAATATGACGCAAGGAATTGCATGGTAAAGAGACTTCCATGAGATTATGAAGAAGGCTCAAGTTGAGCTTTCCTTGGAAGCACTAGGAACCATGGGGATTGTGTCATGGTGTCTCTTGTTAGTCTTGTGATTTTGGTCTTTTGGTTATTTATTGTGCTTGGTTGTGGTTTTTTTATGTCTAGTGCCATGCCTTTCCACTTGTTTGTGGTGTCGTATTGTTGTTATTGGTTTTCATGATTTTCTTCTTGTTTGTTTCTTGGATTGCTTTTTATGTTTTGAGTCTTGGGAATTCGTTGGGAAAGAGGAAAGTTGATGGAGCTCGAGGAGAGCTATGTGGTACCCTATAGGTAATATAAAATACGGATGAAGCTCGAGTAAGCGAAGTGGAAGGTAAGACTTTGATAGTCGATTGGACTGGTTGGGTCCATTGTGGTAAATGGATGGTGGAAGTACAGACATGAGAAGGGTAACCAGAAAAGGTAAGGTAAATGGATCTGAGGTGTAGGATTCCTTGGCTAAGTTGGGAACTGTGGTTCTCAACGTTTTTCATGCTATGCAGTACAAATAAGGAAGTTCTCTTCACCTAGACCTTATGTTATATGGTAACTAGGTTATGATCATGATTATGTTGATGTTTATATAAGTATACGTGTATGTATGTATGTATGTCATGTCTAACAGGGTCGTCATGGATCATGATTATTAATGCTAACATTTATATGTATATATATGTGTGTGTATGTATATTGTTATCTGACATGACCATGATTGTTTTATGCTAATGTTTATGTATAATTATGTATGTATCCATGTATCTATGTCACTGTTTGACAGGGTTGTCAGGGATCATTCATGTGGAGGAATTATTTCTTATGAAGATGAATGGCATGAAGAGATTCTTGGTTCATGAGGAATCAAGTGGGAAGTGTAGCCTGACAAATCTACAAGGTCAGTATCATGTGGTTATGAGTTTAAATTATGTGACTATATTATGTCTATTCTATGGATAGGTCACTCGAGGGATACATCTGCAAAATGAAAGCAGTGTGGTCTGCGACATGCTGGGAAAAGCATGGATAAGGCACTGGAAGCAAAGTTTCTTGGAAACGATAGTGTGGTTTTTGGTGTGTGGTACTATTGTTGTGCATATGTTGTATATGTTGTACATGTTGCATATGTGTTGTTTTGCGCATGTGGTGTTGTGTATATGTAGTGTGTGTACATGTTGTTTATGCAATGTTATGTACAGGATGGTACAGAAGTGTTGTGCGAATATTGAATACGCGGTGTTGCATACATATTGTACTGTGTGCATAATGTATATGTGGCATGTGTGCGTATGGTGTTGTGTGCATGTTGGATATGTAGTGTTGTGTACAGATGATGCTATGTACGTGTGGCATTGCATGCATGTTGTACATATGGTGTTGTGTGCATGATTGTACAAGTGGTGTTGTGTGCATGTAGTGTTGTATACATGTAGTACAAGTGGCGTTGTGTGCAAGTAGTGTTGTGTACATGTTGTGCATGTGTGGTTATGTACATGTAGTGTCGTGTACATATTATGCATGTGGTACTGTGTACATGTGGTATTGTGTACACATTATACATGTGGTGTGGTGTAAGGGTGGTACTGTGTACATGTTGTACATACGGTATCAGTGTATGTGTGGTATTGTGTGCATGTCGTGCATATTTTGTTGTGTACATGTGGTACTATGTATGTGCATTTTGTAGTCGTGGTATCATGACATGTGTATTTATTGTGTTGCACTTTGTGTCGGTACATGTATTGTGTGGCATTGTACATCGAGTATATATGTATGAGTTCTATTGTATATTGGGTGTATGTGTATGAATTTTGAGGTGTCACATGTTCTGTGCAGATGTATATCTTTTGATTTACATTGTGTATGTATATGTCTTATGTTTTGTTGTACATCGGACGTAGGAGTATGTATCATGTTGTGTTGTACACTGGGTGTAAATGCATGTATTGCATGGTGTTGTATGTCATGTATGGTGGTATGGGTGTGATGCACACTATGTGTATGTGCAGATGGTTGAGGAAAAGGCACTAGGTGTTTGTCGGGTGTGGCAACTGATCCAAAGCAAGTACAAAATAAAGACAAAGGTGGAAGCCAAGAATTGATTAAAGGATAAGTATCAGTATTTTATTCAGTTTTACTATGCATGTGATTTATGGTTCTGGTCTATGATGATTACATGTGATCTACGATTCTGGTTTATCATGGTTACATGTGATTTATGATTTTGATATATGATGATTATGATTTGAGCTAACCTAATTTGATGTGTTTACACATGATGATTTGATCAAATAGTTAGTTTGACTTGTTGTGACAGGAAGTAAACAGGATTATAAGTGTACCTTATTAACGAGATATCAATGAGGTGTGATTTGAAGTTATTTTAATTTATTTTGAATATAATGGAAATTATGTACTTGGAACAGGAATGCATGAACATGCCCCGTTGGGTTGTTAAATCAACTACAAGAATTGGTAGCAGCAACAAAAGAAATTGGAACATGCATAAGCATGTTGGTAGAGTACATCAAGAGCAAGGCCATTATAGGAAACTAGTACCCAATAGTGTCCATTTATTGCCATGACCATGTTATGACCAGTATGATGGTTTTGAGGTAGGTATATGCCTTGATTGTTTGATCTTCCAATGAGAGGAAGCCTTGCGAAGGGATGGATTTCCGAGGATAGGGGATTCCAGGGAACTTGGAAGGTGAGTGACTGTATGGAAGGGGTGACCGGATTGCCCAAGGGACTGTGTAGCAAAGGATGGAAGGTCGAGAATATATTTGTTTTGGTCATGAGCATTATAAGATGGAATCAAATCTACATTGGGAGTGCACCCCGGAACAATGTGTCAGCAATTGTTCACTGAGAGGACAAGTGGCACAAGATCATAGCACTAGACATTGGATGCAATTTTGACTGTGACAATGGATTCTGAACTTCTTGGGAAGGAGGTTAATCTTGGTATTTCTTTGAGGGTGGAGGTGTAATCATTTATATTCCCTTGTTGATTGATATGGGCATCGTACCCTTTTACTTGCTGGTTTAGCAAATGTGCATATGTGTATATGTGGTCATTACAAATACTGTAATGAGTTGTGTTATAAAGCTCCAGTATGCGATGTGTTGTCATTTTGTCATGATTTTTTACTTTTGAGCAAGTCATTCATTTTAAATATTGCAATGAGATAAGTTATAAAGCTCCATGGGAAGTATTTTTTCTCTTCTTTTGGTCTTGCTGAGGTCTTGGTGTGGTTTAACACCGAGGACAATGTTCCCCAAGGGGAAGGGTTCTGTAACAACCCTGGTTAAAAATTCATGTAAAAATATATAAGACCACAGATGATGGGAAACATATTCCAAGCTGAATGGTGGGTGAAACATTCTAGTGGGTTTTGATTTGGTTTATTATGGCTAAGGAAATTGGAAAAGGCAATGGCAAAGGCTCTGGAAAGGAAAAATGGCATTTTTGCCACATTTATTTATGAAAATAATGGAAATTAGGAGAAGAAGGAGGTGAAAGGTCACAAGTTGCATGTGAGGAGGAAAATGAAGGAAAATAATGGAAAATGAAGAAAATAAAGGCCTCATTGCAAAAAAAATCTGATGAGGATCAATGTAAGCTCTTGGATCAAATTTTGGCTATGGTTTTGCATGGGACCAAGAAAGGAAAAGAAGGAAAGAGGAAGAAAAGATCAAGCATCTACAACAGGATTTGTTGCAAGTATTGATTTACATGTGCATTCTCCTTGCTAGATTTGGCATGCATGGTATTACATGTGGTTATTTTGCTGTTGTGGCATGGGTTTTTCCAAGCGTAACAATGTTTTCAACCTTGCCTTTCCATTTTCAGATAGCCATGGTGTGCTGGGGCTCCCATGTTTTGGTTGAGCTATGTTATCGGACGGATTCAAAGCTGAGTGAGGTGGATCTCTGAAATGATAGAACACATGGCCTAGTAACCCTTGGACCAAACAATGAGTTGTGGTAAAGCTAGATTTTGTGTTGCCTCGCATGGCCTAGGAATCCTTGCCAGTGAATGGCAAGATATACAGTAAAGCCTAGAGGTGGTTTGCTCTCTGTTGGGCCTAGTAATCCTGGGTTTGGGATATGTGGTAAAGCCTAGAGAGTAGGTCTCGGTTTAGGGCCTAGTGATCCAGTGTGGATTGCGGTAAAGCCTGAGAGACTTGGGTCTCGGTTTAGGGCCTAGTGATTTGGGTTTGGATTATAGTAAAGCCTGAGAGACTAGGAGACAAGAAAATTCCTCACGGTGTAGGTGGAGAAATATGGTGGCATCCATGCTTGTTGGCCTAGTGATTGGGTGGATATCATGTTAAGTCCTGTTATGATGTGTTCATTTTTATGTTGGCCTGGTGATCAAGGATTGATTATGGTAAAGCTTGGTTTCTATTAATGAGGGTGAGGTGGTTTAGCCTTGGTATGCCCTGGTTGGTTCTTTTGGTTGAGTCACACATTCATGCTTGGAATATGGCACGGGGGTGAATGGATGAAGAGATATTTGGCTTAATCATTCTATGGTTGGTGATCAAAATCTGGATTAGGGGCAAAAATTTGCTCAAAAATAAAAGTGCTTAGAATTGCTCAAAACTTGAACGACCATGTGTGTCTTGGCATTACGATCCCAATTCAACTCTTTTCACTCAAAACAAAGCTCATATGAGAAAGATAGAGCCTTATGTCTGCTTTGTCAAACATGGAAATTTTGGGTACAAGGCTGACTGGGATGCTGACTAGGAAACCATACAACCCAGTCAGCAAAAAGAATATTCCAAGGAATATTACTTGTAATATTCCCAGAATATTTCAATAAGTGGCTCAATCGCATTTTGACAATTATCAGCATATTATTGGCCAAAGGTATTTTGGTGGACCAATGAGAGGCTGGCACGTGGCAAGCCCGTAGGCTGCCACGTGCCCTCTCAAAGGTTGGGTAAAATGTTCTGGCAAGATGGAGAATCAAACTCATGACCTTGTCCACACAAGCCCCATGACTTACCACTATGCCGCACCACAAGTCTTAACTTATATGCATTTGAAATTTTATTTAAAGTTTAAGCATCGAAGGTTTGGAGATAAGGGGCCAGCCCAAGGGGACCAACCCTGGTTCGATGGGTGCCATACAACCCAGTTCCAAATAGGAGGGTAATAGCGATAGTTGGTGGTGGTTTTGGCAGCTCCAAAAAATCGGCACTGCTCCAAATTTGGTAGGGTTAAGTAGAGTTTCTCCAGATCTCGTGGAGTTTTCCTAGGGAAATTTGAAGAGGCCATAAATGTTTCATTATTCGACCAATTTTAGCTCAAAAAGAGTCATTCCTAGATGATTTGGCTTCTTTGAACATAATGGAATAGGTTGCAAAGGCAGAAAGGAACTTTTGTATGTGATTTTTCTACGTTGGAGTTTAAGGAAGCCTAGGGCCACTAGGAGAGGAGGTCAAGCCTAAATCAACTGAAGTCCAATTGCAAAGCTTGGATAGTCATTTTTGGGGTTTTTGGGTCTTTTGAATCCAATGGAGGAGGTTTCAAAGCCATTGGATAACTGCAGGTGCATGTAGTCAGAGAATTGACCATTAATCCAAAGAGGGCCTAGCCATTGAAGCAAGTACAAGGAGATGTAACCCAAGAGGGGTGAAATCCTTTACTAGATTTATGTTATGAGTTTATTTGTTTTACTTCTCTACATTTTACTTGCCGTATATGTATTTTAAAAAACTAATTAAACTCATAAATTTCTCATAAAAGACACTTAACACTTGACACATAATTCCCCACATTTTGATTAATTTTAGATGATCCTAAACATTTTTTTTTTAATACTGATGAGGGAGCTTACATAGCATTAACAGGTTTTCCCAACATTCAGATCAAGTTGGTGTTAGAGCACTGTTAGCCCATTTTAACCCTGAGATGGTTTACTAAGATTAGCTAAAAAGTTAGCTATTCATTTTATATTTGTTCAAGGAGAATTTAACTGTGTGCATGTTTATGTGTGTAAGCTGAAGAAGGGAGATGCTTCTTTGTTGAGAAATTTTTTGAAGCTTTGTGAATCTTTTTGATGCATTACAAGTGTGATGCCAGCTTTAAGAAGTGATGTTTCTAATCCATTTTCCTTAGCAAGACTCTTCGATTTAGAGATGTTGCAAGAGCTTATCATCATGAGATATATGGTGCAATAGATGAATGAATATAGGAAGGAGAACACTATACTTCAAGAGGACTTGATGGCCATGAAGGAGTAGAAGAAAAATCTTATTGAAAAGATGCAAGAGATGGAGATTCAACTCCATGATGCTAAGGAAACCATAGCCAAGTATGTTCATGAAAATGAGGTATGAAATTCAAGTTTAGCTTCAATTTCCTCTCAAAATTAATGTTTTGGTGCTTTTGAAAGACACACTAGAGGAATAGGGTCCAAACTATTGATGGATATGGGTTATGAAGGTAAAGGGTTAGGCAAACATGCACAAGGCATAGTTGAGCCAATTGTTGTTGAGGAAAGGCCTAGGCATTTGGGTCTTGGTTATGGAAAACATGATGGAGAATGATCCAAAGCCAAGAAGGCACATGAAGGTGTTCCAAGAAGGACTTTCATTACATGTTCATTACCTCAAGCTTGTGAAGTTTATGTTCATGAGGAATGCAAAAGTTTTATACCCACTTTGCAAGAAGATGCTCATAAGCATGCAACTAGTGGAAATGGAAAACAAGAGGATGGTGAAAGTTCTAAGGTCATTTAAACCATCGTTGGTATTCTGAAGAAATCCACTACCTGATAAAATTAACCTCCTCAAGAAGGCAACAAAGGTGAATGTGCAAGGTATAAATCTGCCTTTAATCAAGTTTCTTTTGATTATGATAAACATGGTAAATCTTCACATAATATTTGGAGAAAATTTATATGTTCCTTTTGTGGTTTGAATAACCATGCTTTTTCGAGGTGTTGGAAGAGGATAGCCATACATAGGAAATTTTCAAAACAAAAGAGACAGAAAGCCAAAAGTCCATTGGATAATGGAAACCGTGTTGAAAATAAGATGCAACTATTTTTCACCCATTACCATAAGCAGGGTCATCCTGTAGACAAGTGTTGGACTTTACATCCAACAAGTCATCCACGACATTTGAAGAAGGTGGAGAGAGATTTTGGCAAGAATGGAAAAGAGGATTCCATAATTGATGTGGGTCAGGATGATACACATGATGAAGTGAAGCTAAAAGAACCACCATTGAAATGGTTTGGAAAGAGATGGTTATATTTATTAACCAATTAAGGCCTTGCATTTCTTTTGATAATAAATGAAAATCTTGACTTATTGATGCATTTCCTTGTTATTTGGATACATTTATTTTCTCCTGAAAGTATGTTTCATATTGCATGAAGCAAGATGTTGGAAAAGTAGAGTTATGTTGACTCACTTAGATGCAACAAAGATGGTAATTTGCAACTACAAATTTGCATGCATGTTGCATTCTTGAACTTGCATGTTTATGCCAGGAAGGTGTTCAAAAGTGGAGTATGTTGACTCACTTTATTGCAACAAATTTGGTCATTTCATCTCTTTAAATACTCATACATACCAATGGGATTCTTGTACTTTTGATATAGTTGAGAATCGTTATACATGTATGATAATTTGTGTGTGTGAACAGTGGAATTTTTAATAGTTTCATTGTGCTTGAACATGCATGAGTGATTGACTTGTGTTGGTTGATTGTTTTGTTAACATGTATGTTGTCAACTTGAGAATAGTGATCATTTGCACATGCATCAGTGTCATCTCGTGTGGTCGATTGATTGTTACATGTATGTTATATCGACTTGGAAGAGTTGATTTTGTCTCCAAAGATGAAAGGGACATGTGATGAATTGTTTCACGAGAATGTGGAATTATTGTTGTAAATTGTGAAGTTGTTGTACATGCTTTTGCTTAACATGAAAGTTAGTTGTTTGAAGAAGCATGTTTTTTCGACTTGTGTTTAGTCGATGGTTTGTACACCAATATGTAAGAGTGCATGGCAATGTTCACATGATGTGACATTTGTTGCTTTGAAGAAGCAAAAGGAAGAGATCGTCAAGTTATATTCTTGCATGAGCATTTTTCAAGGTTAATGGTGTTTCTTGTGACAAGATGTTGCAGGATTTTGGAAGGTCCATGCTTGAGAAAGAGGCTCATGATTAGCCTTCATTCTCAAATCATGACATGAGAAGCATTTTAATACTGGAGGATGATGGAATCAACAAGTGAAAGTGGAAAAAAATACAACAAAAAAATTACACCGATTGTAGACCATTTGATGTGTTGCTGCAAAGAAGCAAAAGAGATGGTGAATGCATTCTTCCAAATATGGAATTTAGAACCGTGGAGGTAAAGGAATGGTCATTTATTTTCTTGTTATTATTGATATTGAAACTTATTGTTGTAGTTCACTCAAATGGGCTTAACTTGGAAAAGTGGTTTCCAAGGAGAAGCTTGCATTGAATGCATGTGTTGCAAAGAAGGAACATGATTCTCAGTGGGAAGGCCATAAGTCAGCCTTCCAATCACTCAGTGATCGCTTTGGTATAGCATGGTTTTTAATCAGTAAGCAGCTAGCAAGTGTTGGATTGGGTCAGTAGTAAAAGGAGAACATTGGTTGAACTGCCAAGCCATTTGTAAGGCAAGACATGTCAATGAACCCAAGTGGTTGTCATGGAGATTTTTCCAAGTAGAATCAATTGATATAACTTGGGAAGGAGAAGAGTATTCATCTCTCATCAGATAACCAACTTTTGTGGGTCCAGAACCCTGTCAGTGGGAAGAATTGATCAGAATCTAAATTAGGGGAAAAATTTTTCTCAAAAATAAAAGGGCTATAAATAACTCAAACCCTAAATGACCACATATGTCTAGGTGATACGATCCCAATGAAATAGAGCCTTTTGTTTGCTTTGTCAAACATGCAAATTTTGGGTACAAGGCTGATTGGGATGCTGACTAGGCATCTGTATAGCCCAGTCATCAAAAAGAATATTCCAAGGAATATTCATAGAATATTCTGATAGGTGGCTCAATCACATTTTTGACAATTGTTGGCATATTATTGGTCAAAGGTATTTTGGTGGACCAATGAGAGGCTAACACGTGGCAAGCTCGGAGGCTGCCATGTGCCCTCTCAAAGGTTGGATAAAATGTTTTAATAGGTTGGGGAATCAAACTTATGACCTCGCCCACACAAGCCCCACGCCTTACCACTATGTCACACCACAAGTCTTAAATTATATGCATTTGAAGTTTTATTTAAAGTTTAAGCATTGAAGGTTTTGATGTAAGGGTACCAACCCCAGTTCCATAGGTGCCATATGACCCAGTGCTGAACAGGAGGGTGGTAGCAGCAGTTGATGGTGGTTTTGGCGGGTCCAAAAAATCTGGCATTTCTCCAAATTTGGCAAGGTTAACTGGAGTTTCTCCAACTTTGGTGGAGTTTTCCTAGGGAAAACTGAAGAGACCATAACTTTTGCATTATTCGACCAATTTTGGCTCAGAAAGAGTCATTCCTCGATGATTTAGATGCTATGAACATAATGGAATAGATTGTAGAGGTAGAAAGGCACTTATGTACGTGATTTTTCTACGTTTAAGTTTAAGAAAGCCTAGGGCCACCAAGAGAGGAGGTCAAGCCAAGATCAAATGAAGTCCAATTACAGAGCTTGGATAATCATTTTTGGGGTTTTTGGGTCTTCCGAATCCAATGGAGTAGGTTTTAAATCCATTGGATCACTGTAGGTGCATGTAATCATAGAATTTACCATTAATCCAAAGAGGGCCTAGCCATTGAAGGAGGTCCAAGAAGATGTAGCCCAGCAGGGGTGAACTCCTTTATCATCTTTGTGTTATGAGTTGTTGTGTTTCACTTCTATGGAATTTACTTGGCATATATGTGTTTCAAACTACTATTTAACCTCATAAATTTCTCATAAAAGACACTTAACATTTGACACATAACTCCTCACATTTTGGTTAATTTAAGACGATCCTAAACACATTTTTTATAATACTAATGAGGGAGCTTGCTAGCATTAATAAGTTTGCCCAACATTCAGATTAGTCAGGTGGAACGTGGAAGTCCCATCCCGGGTTGGATTTTGCATTATCAATAAATTTCTATGGCAGTGAGTTCATTAGTATTTATGTCCCTATTATGATGTTTTATGACGGCGGCTATATATGGATCTCATCATGTTTCTACTTGTATAGGAATAAAGAATGTATCTATGACCTAATGGATGGAATGACATTTAATGTGTTGAGTTATCAATGCTTCATGGCGAATCTCAGATAAGTATGAGAACCCTATGCTCAGATATGTTATTCAAACCTATAGATTACACATTTGTGATATGTTTGACGAAATGTTTTTCATGGCTAGTAGGGGTCCAGTCAAGGTATCATTCAAGTAATTGATTTAGTATTGTCATTTCCATGTTATGTTATTATTCTGAAGGTATCATGAAGTTTTGGGCAGTGACCTGAGCTTTGGGCTTGAAAAAGTGTCTTAAATCCCAGGGACTTTGTCATAGAAATTGAAAAATGAGTCTTTGGACACTGGCAGGAAAACATGTGAGAGTGGCTCTAGGTTTATGGGCGTTGTTATGCTTATATCATGAGAGTGACTGACACTTAAGTTGTCCAAAATTTCAGTGGGACCCAAGGGCAAGCTACCTGAAGTTTTGGAGAGGTTCCTAAGGGTCATGGTGCTGAAGTTGAATGTCTTTATGGTGTGTTTCCATCGGTTCCACTTCCTTAACATTACTTAGGAGGTCAAATCATATTATAGTGTCATCTTGTCGCATGTTTACCTTGGCTGGCTAGTTGCTTGGGTAGATGTGGGAGGAGGGTGTTACAATTTTGTCCTCTATTATTCTATATCATACCACTAGATCTAGGGAGTTAATTTTTGTCCATAGAAGTGAATTTCCCATATAACAATTATAAATCCAAAATCATTAAGAAAGGGAAGGAATTTAATGATGCTCCTTCTACTTAAGAAAAAAACCTCTTTAGATGAAGGAGGGTATATGTACTTGGCTTCTTCACGTACACATGTAGATCATGAGGCATGATTGATCGATTTAGGGGCATCCTTTCATATGATTCTTCACAAGGAGTGGTTTTTCAAGTATGAAAGAAATATTGGTGGTAATGTTTTCCTAGGGGATGACTAGATAGGCAGAATCATAGGACATGGAAAATTCAAGTTGAAGCTTATGGGTGGAAGTATTAGAACACACCCTGATGTTTCCCACATCCTATTATTGGCCAAAATTTGATTTCTATAAGAAATTTTATCAATCTAGGTGTGAAGACAATGTTTGAAAATTAAACTAATATGGTTCGAGAGCTATAGTATTGCTAAGAGGAGTTTGGATCGGGATTCTATATAAGCTACCAGGAAGTGCTATTAGTGATGGGTGCAACAACTCACTGTTCCTAAAGGTGGAGAAAAAGAAGGAGAAACTCTTACAATGTCCAAAGAAAAGACTATGCAATGGCATTAAATATTGGTTCATTTCAAAGAAAATGGTGTTTGAGTACTACATGATAATGGTATGGTAGAAGTTATGTCTAAATGATATCTAGATTTTGATTTATGCAAACATTGTTTATATGGGAAGTAGAATAAGGTAATATTCTCCTATGTTGTTAGGAATATTACAGTTAGTGGATAGTGATGTGTTTGGATTTTTGTTGGCTCCATCACTGGGTAAATTTGTGTACTATGTCTCATTTATAGATTACTTCTTGAGGAATACATGTATTTATTTTCTCTAGAAGAAATTTGAAGTTTTCTTCAAATTCAAAGAATTTAAGGCTCTCATGGAAAATTAGAAAAAGAAGAAAATTAAGGTTTGGAGGATAGATAATGGTGGAGACATATTTGGGAATAAATTTGAAGGATTTTGCAAGAAGTGTGGTATATCAAGAAAGAAGACTACTCCATACACACCTTAGTGGAATGGAGTTGTAGAAAAATTGAATAAACCATTGATGGAGAAAGAAAGGAGCATGTTTAGTGGTACCAAGTTAGGTCAGGAATTCTGGGAAAGAGGGAAATAACACTGCTTGGTACCTAGTAAATAGATCACCCTCATGAGAATTGGATGAAAAGACTCCATATGAGGTATGGACTAGTGAGAAACCCTATCTTAAATGTATTAAGGTATTTTGATATGATTCTTATGTACACATAATAAAGGATAATAAGAGCAATCTAGATAAGAAGCCCAAAAGCATATATTTATTAGATATAAAGATGGTTTGAAAGGTTATAATATTTGGAACCCAAAATATATGAAGGTTATGTATAATAGAGATGTGGTATTTAGAAATATAAAAGATATTTTCAAATAGGAAGTGCTACAAAGGGAGAAAGAACTAAAGAACAGGGAGTTTGAGTTGAAGGATGATGAATCAAACTCTACGAAGGAACATGAATTGAAAGATTAAGAACCACATACTCCATTATTAAGGAGATCAGTTTAGGAAATGAGGAATCTAGAAAGGTATACTAGACCTCATTTTTTTTTCATATTTTTTTTTGATTATTATTTAATATGATCCTAGAATTATTAGGGAGGCGGTGGATTTGGAGGATGGAAAACTCCATAAAAATGCTATGGTTGAAGAAATGACAATGTAGACAAAAATGAGGTTTGATATCTAGTGGAGTTTCCAACTAGAAGAAAGCCCATTGCTAGCAAATGGGTGTTTAAGAATAATTTTAATGTGGAATGAAAAGTGGAGAAATACAAAGATTGGTCAATGGAAAAGGATTAATCCCAAGTAAAGGGAATTGAACGCGGTGACATTTTTTCTCCTATCACCATGTTAAATTCCATTATATTTGTTTTATTTGTTGTTGTTGCTTTTGATTTTGAAGTAGAAAATATGGATGTGAAGACAACATTACTACTTGGGGATCTATAATAACAAATATAAATGAAATAGCAAGAAGGATTTCTGATGAAGGAAAAAGAAATAGTTCATATGAAAGATGAAAAATTCCCCCTCTAGGTTAAAGGGATCACCAATGATGTCGTATCAAAAATTTGACACTTATATATTGGGACTTGGCTTCACAAGGAGAAAAGTGGATCACTGTGTCTATTTCAAATTGGTTTTACTTATTTGGTCTTGTATGTGGATGATATGTTGTTGATTGGAAATGAGAAAGAAACCATCCAAGAAGTAAATTTACTCAGTTGTCCTCTAAATTTGAGATTAAGGATCTTGGTGTTACAAATTTCATTTTAGGAATGGAAATTAAAAGAGATTGAGCCAAAAATAAACCTTTTTTAAATCAAAGTATGTTGAGACAATATTGAAAAGGTTTAATATGAAATAATGTAAACTGGTAAATGTATCTATTTAAGTAGTTTTAAAGTTACTTGCAAATCGGTGTCTCGGGACATAGGAAGAGGAAGAAGACATTTCATGTGTTTCACATGCTAGTGCAATTGGAAGTTTGATGTATGTGATGGTCTTTACTAGATTCAATAGTGCACATGCAATAGGAGCATTGAGAAAGTATATATCAAAGCTAGGGAAGGAGAATTAGACATCAATAAAGAGGGTTTTCACGGATTTGTGTGGCACTATTGGAAATGGATTGTACTAATAAGGAAAACTAGGATTGGACAAAGTGTTGTACATACGTACATTTTTTTATGAAGAGTGGAGAATATGGATAATATAAGATATATAAGTGGGTATGTATTTAACATGTTTGGATGAGTAATTAGTTGGATGAGAAAGAGACAGTTTGTAGTGGAACTTGTAGAAATTCCTTGTATATTCAAAACACTAATTGTAATTTACTAAAACAAAAGACTTGAATCTACTCTACTCATCAGAAGAAACAATAATTGATAGAGAAATCAGAAATCATACAAGAGATATAATTCAATAAACACATTACACAATGATTTCCTGGGGAAAGCCACAACTAAAAACCCATGCTATCTATATATTGCATTAGTCAGACAATAATACAATGCTTTGCACAAGCCTGAGCAACCTTTGCACTATCTCTATTTGTCTCACAACTTCCTAGACAAGCTTAGGCCAATACTTAGCCAATTTTATACTTTCCCAAGTCCCTATTCCCTTACATTGTTTCTTTTGGAATTAGCCCCCTATTCATTATGGAAATTCCTCAATATGAATTGCGCGATCCTCATAGGCCTTCCTCTGACTGCATGCACCACTTGTACAATTTGAATGATTATACAACTCATAGTACACTACCCTTGAACTCCAAACTTAGCTAGGTAACTCTCATATCTAACATGCATGAGTTATTTATTAGCGAATCATCAGTTAAATGGCTGAACACATGAAGCAACATTCCACTATCTTCCCTCCTACTAGTTCCTCCATCAGTTGGAACTAGTTTAGCTAGCTTTAACTCAGTTAAACTGAATTAATTAAATACAAATCAAAATAAACTCAACCAGGGATCCTATAATGTAGGAGAAGCTCTACATGACTCTAGTTAGACCCTCAACTTGAACTATTGGAGCCAACTAAGTAAAATTAAATTATTTAACTTGTACAAGTTGTCTTGTGATGTGGAATTACAATTTTATTCCTAATTTAATTCAAGGACAAAATTAAATCAGGAGTTTCTTGTTGCATTTTCAACACTCCTTGTCAACAAGAAAGGATTATTAGATACCCCAATCTTGCCTATATGGAACTCGAATTTTCCTCTTGATAGTGCCTTAGTAAAGATGTTTGTATCATGTTCCTTTGTAGTAAAGTAATCCAACAACATGATTCTCCTCTGCGCACAATCTCGTAGATGGTGATACCATATGTCGATATGTTTGGACCGATCATGAAAAAATGGATTCTTAGAGAGTTTGATACAACTCTAATTGTCACAGTAAATCGTTGTAATATGTATTAACTGACCAAATAACCTAAAAAGGATCTTCCTCATTTAGATAACCTCACAAGGTGCTTGACTAGTAGCCATATACTCTACTTTTGTTGAATTGAGTGAAATATATCTCTACCTCCCATTGTACCAAGAAACTATTGTTGACCCAATACTAAAAATTCCCCTTGATGTGCTCTTCATGTCTAATGGACTCCCTGCCCAATTTGCATTTGCGAAGCCTTGAAACTTCAATCCCTCAATCTCTATGTACCAAAGACTAAACTGAGTGGTGCCTCTAAGGTATCTCAACACATGTTTAGCTACCTTCTAATAGAGTTTGGTTGGCTTAACCATTTCTTGACTAAGCTAGTTAAGTACAAAACATATGTTCATTCATGTGTTCACCAAGTACATAAGTGAGCCCACAAGATGCCTGTAAATAGTATCATCTGCTACTTCACGTGAAGTAGCATCTTCCTTCCTCCAATTCCCTGCTATAGGAGTCTCCATGGGTTTTCTGCTCTCCTTGTGGAACTTATTCAGTATGTTGTTGTCATAATTACCTTGAGAGACAAACAATTCCTCATCTCCTTGTCATACTTCCATACCAAGGAAATAATGCATGAGCCCCAGGACATTCATCTTGAATTCTCTTGCAAGATCCTCTTTGCAAGATTTTACCAACTTCTCATCACCTATTAGAATTAAATCATCGACATATAATATTATAATTAATAATTTACCTTCAAACATAATATGGTAAAGGTAAGCATCTACTTCACTTTTAGAAAAGCCCAACCTGGTGAAATAGTTGCCAATCCTGGCGTACCAAGCACGAGGTGCTTGTTTCAATCCATATAGTTCTCGCTTGAGTTTGCACACATGTGACTCTTTATTGAAGGTATCAAATCCTTCTGAATGCTCATTGTACACCTCTTCCTCAATCACTTTGTTGAGTAATGTTATCTTCACATCTATCTGATGTATCTTCCATCCCATCTGCTCTGAAAGTGATAGGATAGATTTGATTGAAGAGTACCTTGCCACTGGAGCAGAGATGTCCTTGTAATAAATTCCCTCCACCTGAGAGAACCCTGTGGCCACAAATTTGGCCTTATGTTTCTCGACACTCCCATTTGTTTCTTGCTTCACCCTATAGATCCACCTAGAACCTACCATTGACTTGTCCTCTGGCCTTGGGACAACTTCCCAAACACTATTCCTCATAGTGGATTCATACTCTTCTACCATGGCATCAACCCATACCATTTTTTTCACTACTTCCTCAAATGAGGATGGCTCATTCTCTACACTCTTGCTCATCAAATCCATGTAGCAAATGTACCGATCTAGTGACCTCTTATGCATGCGTTGTGATGTGGGTGCTCCCACATTGTCTCTAGCATCAAACATCAATCTTTCAACTTCTCTGGTGCACTTCCTTCCATATCTAGATGTCTCTGCATGAGTGGGTGCTTCCACTCTTTTCTCCTCTACATGTGGCTGCTCCACATCATTCCAAGGTTCTTCCTTTGGAGATAAAATCTCCTCATATGCATGTAACTGAATCTCCCTCTCAAGGGAACATCTCATGGCCTTCTCTTCATCGAAATTCACATCTCTACGAACCATTGTCATCCTGTGAGATGGCAGGTACACCCCATAGTTGTGAGGTGTATTAGTGTACCCCACAAATATGCCCAACTCAATTGTTGGCTCTAGCTATTTCCTTGCATCCTTGGTAACATGATAGTAAACTGGTAAACCAAATATTCAGAAGTGTGACACATCTGGTTTCCTACCTGAAAAGGATTCTTCTAGTGTACTCATCCCAAGAATCTGATGAGGACACTTGTTCTGCACATATACATTTTTGTTACATGCTTCAGCCTACAAGTGAAATGGTAGGCCCTGATCATTTAACATCACATGTGCAGCTCCCAAAATACTTTTTTCCTTCCTTTCAGCAACCCCATTCTACTGTGGGTTATTGGTTGTTATTAACTCTTTTCGAATGCCTTCTAGTGCATAGAAGGTCTTGAATTCATTCGACACATATTCTCCACCGTTATCGCTCCCGAGAGCCCTCACTTTCCTATTAGTGTCTTTCTCAACAAGTTCTTTAAATTCACAAAATTTAGAGAACGCCTAATATTTCTTCTGCATGAAGAAAATCCAACACTTACATGATAAATCATCTACAAATATCACATAATATATGTGATTGGCTATGGAGGTTGTCAAGAACGGTCCACACACATCTCAGTGAACTCTTTCAAGGATAGCTTGCGCTCGACTTCCTTTATCATGAAAGGTGGATTTGGTATACTTCCCCAATGCACACCCTTTGCATGTATCTCGTTGCTCTAGTGCACCCTTGGGAAATCCTGTAGAAATTTGTTGCATGATCTTCAATGTTCCATGGTGAAAATGGCCTAATCTTCTATGACGTAATTCACTGATGTCTCGACTCTACACCTTCTCTGCTTTGTGCTCAATGCTGCACACTCTTCTACATCTTATTTGTAGAGGTTATTCACTTGAATCCCGATCCGCTTCACTTGTCCTATGGTTATGTGATGAAGGAAAGTCTTCCCTTTGCTAAATATTACATCGTAGCCATGATCTTCCAAATTAGCAACTAAAACTAAATTATTCTTTAGACCCGGAACATACATCACATCTTTTAATGTGAGAGGATAAATATACGTCTTCTGAAAAGTAATAGTACCTATGTCAAGTGTGTTATACCTTCCATCATCTACCGTCTTGATGTGCATCTAGAAGTCCTACTCCTCCAAGTCACTAAAAAATTCTTTTTTTCTCTTCATATGGAATGAGGCTCCATTAATATCCATATGCCACACACTACCCATCACCAATGTCACCATACATGCAATGAGGTTGAAATCCAACTCGAATTGTGAAGCAATAGCTTCACCTACTGCTCCTCCTTAGGGGTTCTTATCAGTCTTCTTATGCAAACATTTAATATTCGACAAGTCCTTCTTGCCATCGTGATTGGAATATCCTTTGGATTGGAATTTCTTTCCTTTCCCTTTCTTTACCTCTCTAGCTAAGGCATAATTTTCCTCATCCTCATTCTTGGATGAGATTCCATCTCGGGTGTTCCACCTAATCTCTTCTTGCATCAAGTCAAACCACAAATGCTCCCACTCTCATAGCTTCTCCCTCCCATTTACTGAATCCTAGTAGTTGTGCCGGCTCTTGGGAAGGCCTAGAAGTGATAGGTTGGCTAGATCATCTTCAGTGACTATAACCCCAACACTCCCAAGATCAACCTGACATTAGCTAAACTTGCTCAAGTATTATGGTATTGTGTCGCTCTTCTCCATATTGATTTTTCGAAGCTTGTCCTTCAGCGCTAGCTTCTTGTGGCCATTATTGTTCTGAAATAAGTCTGTCAAGGCATTCCACATTGCATGTGGAGCCTCATTCCTATCGATATCCCATACAATATGATATCGAACTCCTTCCAGTAAGACCCTTCTTACCTTGGCTACATTCTTCTTCCACTCTGTCAATTTGTTTGCATCTATAGCTACTGGTTTCAGAACATTGCTGTCAATGTATTCCTTCAATACATTACCTTCCATGATTTCTTCCATCCATTCCTTCCAAGAAATGTAATTCGAGCTACTCTCAAGGGCATACTAGAGCATCAGACCATAGAACGCCATCTGGATCCTGCTACTAGCTCTGGAGAATAGATATGCAAAACTTGTTCTTCTTGCAAAGAAAAACTCGTATTCTTCTCTTCTATAGTGATTTCAACTCTAATGCCATCTAGAAATTCCTTGTATATTCAAGCAGCTAATTTTAATTTACTAAAACAATAGACTTGAATCTAGGGAAAATTTTAAGAACCCTCCCTAAATTTACATGTATAATAATTGGGCGAATCTCCATGGTATATAGGAAAAATGGAAGGCGATTTTATCAATAATA
>APFE030770797.1:157669-188752 GCA_000404065.3 Pinus taeda | reverse complement strand
CAGCCACCACACATACAACTCATCCATTCCAAAGGGTAAGTGAAGGTACGTCATTTTCTAACTTTTAACCATAGAATTCCATAAAAAGCTAAAATGATAATTGTTGGAAAAACATTTCTCTTCCTCATTTCATAAAATTGCCAATACCATCAGTTGGGGGGGGGGATACATTCATTTTCATATCTTGCCATGTCCATATCATATTCAGGAGCTCACATACTTCCAAAAGATATTAACTATTACATTGTTATTATGAGCATACAATGGCTTTTCAAAAAAAAAAAGTGCTTAAAGGATAAATTGGATACAAACAAAAGCATGGTTGTCACACAAGAACCAACCATCATGCAATACAATAAAGATATACTTTGCAACAATAATCAAAATATCTTTATGCAAAGTTCAAAGATCAAAATATGAGGCAACAACAAAAAAATGGTTGTAACACAAGAACCAACCATGTTGCAACTCAAGTAAAACACTTTGCAGAAAAATGAAGTTATCAAATGATATCATGCAAAGTTAAGCCAAAGCTCAAGGATCAAAAGAGTTAATGTAATATATATTGCATGAGGACATGAAATAGCTTCAGTTGGGGGGTATGTTGAGTCTTGAAAATGTCATTCATTTCCATTACACTTTCACTATTATGTCCATTATATCACCTCCATTTCACCTCCATTTCACTACTATGTCACAACATTCATCCCACTTTCATTGTCATTGGGCTACCTTTATGTTTTTCCAATATTTATTATTTCTAAGCCTTTTAAGTGAATTTGTGGTTAAACATTAGAGAATAATGTGCATAAGCTTATACCTAACCAATGGGTTGAGATTGTTGACATGTGTAGGTTGAAAGGAGGCTTCTAGAAGACCCTTATGTGGCACTCTAAGGCCAAATTCGAATTTGAGTGGAAAGAATCATGGGATCATGAGGATATGTGTCACATTTCCTAATTGTACTGTAACTCTAAAAAGACATGTGCCTTATCAGTTCCTATTTTGATTAGGACTCTAGAGGTAGAGGGAGAGATTCATGGATTATCATTAATGAGATGGCTCTCATTTTTTTGTATAAATAGAAGATCTATCTCCTTCATGAGAAAGTCTTTTTAGTCTTTTAGTCTCGAGTTCTTAAGATTGTAGTTCTTCCTTGATGGCTTTTGAAAGCTTTGGAGAAGTTTGTTGTACTTTGTACTTTTGAAGAATTTGAATAAAGCTTTGATGTTCTCAACATGGAAGTAGATGTCATGGAGCACATTAGAATGTAAGGTAGAGTAGATTTCATTTTGTAAATATTGCTTTGTAGAATGTAAGGTAGAATAGATTTCATTTTGTAAATATTGCTTTGATTTGATTTGATTACTTTCAAGTTTGATAGATTAGATTTTTCATTCATGCAATTTTAATTCATGCAAGTGTGTTCAATTTTGCTTTGATTTCATAGGGGTCCCCTGCCTTGTATAGTTGTCATTTAATTTTGCATTTAATTTTGTTATGCTTATGTATATTAGCTGTACATAAATTGCTTTCAAGTTGATTGCAGATTAGTGATGCATATAGCCTTTTAATGACTAATGACATGATAGAATCATCTTGTCCTTTTGCTGAAGCAGCAAGGATACTGAGTCTCATAGTCACTAGCTCATTGTTTGGTTATTGCATTTTATTTTGATTGAACTAATGACATGATAGAATCATCTTGTCCTTTTGCTAGCAACAGGATACTGGGTTTCATAGTCATTAGAAAACCAACAAGAACAACCCCAAAAACAACATAAACTATAAAATCAAGAAGTAAGAGAAAGTACTAAGCACATATAGTGCACCACACTTCATCAGTTTCGAACCCGGATGATAATTATGTAGAGAAATTTCAGACGAAATTGACAGACAATATTTAAAATAAAATTTAACTCTATATTTTAATTTTTAATATTACCAATATAATAATATATTATATATATATATATATATAGCTTTAATAAAGAACTTTAGTAATCATATCTAGGCCGATAGGCCTTTCTTTGAATCAATTCAATCGTCTACACTTTTGTTTTCCTTTTAACACGTGGCACACACTTTGTAAAACATTTGTATTGTTAAACTTTAGACACATCATTTTTTTTGCTATCCACGCACTGCCTGAGTTTTTTTAGTCGCCAACTGCAATAACAATGAATTAGTTACAATAATAATGAAAGTAAGGCATTGTAATTAATTTTTTCTCGTTGGTTTTAATGGGAAAAATTTTTTGTGCGCTGGCTTCTGGGTTCAGGGCCGTCTTTGCAAAACGAGATACCCAAAGGAAAGATTCTCTTGCAATTTTGTCGTCACGGAGGATTTCTGAGGTCTGAGGCTTTGGAAGCGCCTCATGGTAACTTTCCTCTGGTGTATAATCATGTCCTGCCAATCAGGCTGCATTTGAAGCCAATTAATGCCAACCAGACAAAGCTTCGACACAGCAATGGCGTCTACGCATTGTTCACAATTGTTCTTCCTAATCAGTCCACAACATCAATTTACGCATTGCTCACAACTATTCTTCCTAAGCAATCCACAACACCAATTTATTTAGAAAGAGTAGATACCAACAACATACAAGTAGACTCCAACACCTACAATGCTCATACACTTTTGCAGATCTATGCTCACACTAAATCCTTGTTAGGACTGAGGCAAACTCATGCTCTCATAATTAAGAATGGGATTGAAAATATTTTGTCATTTGTAGTAAAACTTTTACGTTTATATTGAAAATGTGGGAGCGTGGGGAATCCCATTTGGTTTTCGATAGAATGCCAAATAGAAATTTGTTTTCATGGACAAGTATGATGGGAGGTTGCATTAGCCAATGGCTATTTGAGGAATTTAGTGAATTGCTTTATGAAATGCTGAGCGCAGGGATGGAACCCAACAATTTTGTTTTCCCCAGTGTTCTGAAGGCATGTGTTGCCCTGAATGATCTGCAACGTTGTCGGGAGATTCATGGATATGTAATTAGAAATGGGTTTGATTCAGTTGTTGTTGTGGCTAATGCCCTTATAGATATTTATGGCAAGTGCGAAAGGTTTAAGGATGCATGGCAAGTGTTTGACAAAATTTCTCAACGATATGTCATCTCATGGAATACTATGATTTCATGTTATATGCAGAATGGGCATGTAGACGAGGCCTGGGGCCTTCTTGAGCAGATGCAGATGGCAGGCATTAACCCTGATGTGATCTCGTCGAATGCTATAATTGAGGGTTCTGCTCAGAATAGCCATGATTATGAAGCATTGGTTCTCTTTTGGCAAACGCAGCTGACAAGTAGGAAGCCAAACTCGGGCACAATTGCAGTGTTCTTACTGCATGCAGCAACTTAGCAGCTTTGAAAAAGGGCAAACAGATCCATCGTTACATTATTAGAAGTGGGATTGGTTTAGATGTGTTAATGGGAAGTGTTCTTGTTGACATGTATGCTAAATGTTATGACATGTATGCTAAATGTTATGGCGTTAATGATGCTCGCCGAGTTTTTCACAGAATGTCTGAGAGAAATGTAGTTTTATGGAATGTGATGATTGCAAAATATACTCATAATGGACATATAGAGGAGGGTTGCTCCTCTTTCGCCAAATGTAATTCGATGGCCTGGAGCCGAATGTCATCACATGGAATGGAATGATTGCAGGGTGTACATATTCATGCATAATAAAAATTGGGTTCCAGTCCGCTGTCTTGTTGGGAGTGCTTCTACTTCCAATTCTGGAACTGAAATACTTACTGGAATAAGGTAACGCGTGACTGGAATATTTGGATAGCCTAAAACCTTGAGAGAGAAAAAGGAAGCACATATTCATCGTTGATTTTGACTCCACTTAATTGTCTTGATAAATTTCAAAGAGCAAGGAACCTCTCCCAAGACCCATTTTCTGTCTTTCTTCCAACTTTATCATTAGTAGCCCAATAAGCCAGTTGCTCACAACCACTGAGTTCCCAATTCAGCAAGAATGTTGACGAGTTGGCAAATGGATTTCCAGAATGATGAATTCCAACGGCAACTACACGAATTGTACGGTCATTAGTCACAGCGATGGGAGTCACATGAACATGGTCTGCAAAATGATCAGCTTGGGATGTAGCCCAAATTATAGCCAATGTGTTTTCTAGACAATGAACAACAAAATCAATAAGTTAGTGCAAGATGAGAATGTAGTCGGAAGGATTGTTTCATATGTTAAAAGACTTAACTATCACATCTTAAAAAGAGTTTTCTTCACAAATAATTTAAGAATATACAATCATAGTGCTTCTCAAATCAGAACATACCAAGTTCATCAGCAATTACTGTGATCAATGACGGAATGCTATAGACAATAGGCAATTCAACTTTTGCAATAGCTGGTGATGGATGATCCTCTCCAATTAAGTTACCACGTTTAAATGGAAGTGTATATCCAAGCAAATGAAAACAACAATAGGCATTTTAGATATGTAGCTTATGTCAATCTCAATATTCTGGAATTATTGTCAAGGTCTTGAACAAAATTCTTGCACAAGGATAAACAGTAAACATTAAGGACAATGTGGGTTGTATTGCAAAACCTACAAAATTCCCCAAAGAATGGCATGAAATCCAGTGTAGTCTCCCTCTACCTTTTGTCAAATGAGTAATAACAATGCTCTCTTTCACCTGGGATTTTCCATCATAAGCAACTACTCTTGAAGACTCAACAGATTCTATGGGATTATTTAGGCCATGATTTTTCAGTTGCAGGAACCTACGATGTGCAGGTTGCCTCACTTTGGCCATCAAGTGGAAATCATCATCATCAGGTTTGATCTCAATTTGTGGTTCTGTTCTTTTTAATCTGTCTTAGTTTATCTGAATCTGCCTCCAAAGTGAGCAAACTAAAGTATTAATTTTCTGTGGGAAGCAACTGGACTTATTATTGTTATATTACTGTAGCCCTATTCTAAAATTGATTTATCTTTGTACTATTAAATCGTATTGGTATCTAACTATTTGCCAACATTGAGTTGCAACCTTTTCGTCTTGTATTGTATCATTTTGTGGTTTGCAGTTTCCAGCTTGCAATACTGGCAACATACATGGGAGATGAACTTGTTGCAGCCTATTGGTATTTTCGAAGCTTGGCAGTTGAAATTCCATTCTCTACAACAAGAGACAATTTGATTATTATATTTGACAAGGTATTCATCTTTTTTTTCTGTGAAGTAAATCTTATTATAATGAATATAATTTTTATCCCGTATGGCTCTTCAAGTAGGTGTTCAAGGGCTAAAGTAGGTACTGGTATGTTCATTTAGTGTATTATAATTTTAGTCTCTTGAAGATTATTGTTACTATTTAACTTGCAAGAACAACAGTTTGCTGCATGAATTAGAGATGATGTATCTTTCTTTCTCCCTATCAAACATTTTATTACTGTACATCAGGTTTACAAATTCTTGATTGTCTTGCATTAACCATTTTATTATTATTAGAGCCAATTCTGCACGTGCCCATCGATAACTTATGAAAATTTCCAATTTTAATTTGGGCTTTATTCTTCCATAGTGTATTATACTAAGAGTATTTTGCTTGCTCAGTTCTTTCATCTATTGAGGATTTAGTTTGATTTGTGTTTCTACAGAATCATCAACGTTATTCTAAGTTGCTTCCTAAGAAGACCCCTACAAATGGTGTTGGTGGGAGAGGGAGAGGGAGAGGTGATGGGAGACTTTCCGTTAAGGATCACCATATCAAAGAGAAAACAACTGAATATTTCAGAGGTTAACAAGGCTTTTCGAATTCACTTCGTTCACCTTAATGGGATTCTCTTTACACACACAAGGTATGCTTTGTTTCATTCTTTCAACTTTTCAAGCCAGTTTTTGACATTGTGTTTGGTGTTTTCCTAGTTCACAGATACCTCTTTACTTATAAATTTCAAAAAATTTAAATTGCTAGCCTTGAGACGTTTGATGAAGTTTGTTCCTCTGCAATAAATGAATTTGAGGAGCTTACAAAACCTGAACTCATTTCAGAGATGGGGATTGATTTGGATACATTGGTTGATGGCTCAACTTTTAGTGGGCTTGTGGTTCTTCAGATTGTGTCAATTCTAATATTCACAGTTCATAACACAGTTCTTGTGTTACGGTTTTCTTCCAGAATGACTCTGAAGAATGTTACCAATATTAGGAGATAAAATCCTTTGAACAAGTCTCAAATTAGAGCATTAGGACATTTATCAGGGGTTTGGATTGTTGTCATTGTTTCTGCACTATGCTTTCTTACATGAAGATATAAGGTGAAGAAGAAAATGGTGAAGCCCAAGTCTGAAGAAGATGAATTTCTAAGGCCTTATCTTCTTGCCTAGACAGAATACTATATGGGAGGTCATGGTACCTCTTGTTGGGTGTGAACTTCTTGTTGGTGACTGATATCAGAAGCAGGGACCATTAGCTTCCTTGTTGGGTATGAACTTCTTATGGGTGGCTGAGAACAAAAGTAGGGACCATTAACTTCCTTTCTAGGCAGCGTGGATATCTGATTCGGCTGTGTACATTAACAATAGGGGTTTTATACCATATGGGAGTTGCATTTACAAGATGGAGGTGTGAGCACTGAAGGGAAAGACAATCATTCTCATTTCTGGGCATTACCTCTTCCTGGTCACTTGATATTTATCCTCGAACCAACCATACAGTCAATATAAAGACCATATACATGTTGTAACAACCAATATTGCGGAAAACACTCATTATCTACATTTCTATGCAGTTGTTCAAGCATTTCTAATAGTGTGGTATTCATTCTCTATTTGTATATCTCTATTTGTATTTTATTGTTGGGTTCTATTGTTCTCTCAACTTGCAACATATATACATCCCAGGTTAGCGAGAATATACTTCGTTGTTATTGTTGTATATGAGGCTCATAACCATTATGAATTAATGTTCTCTGAACTAGCAGCATATATACATCCCCAGGTCAACAAGAATACACTTCTTTGTTACTGTTGGTTATGAGGTTCACAATCATTATAAGTTAAGACAAGACAATCGTGTTACTTTAACACCAACATATAACTATGTGTCTTTCAATAATTATTTTCTGGGCTAATTTGTGGGCTCTTTAGACTAAGCACTGGTGGAAAAGTTTTGTTAGTTCATAACCATTATAAGTTAAGACAAGACAATTGTGTTACTTTAACACCAACATATAACTATGTGTCTTTCAATAATTATTTTTCTAGGCTAATTTGTGGGCTCTTTAGACTAAGCACTGGTGGAAAAGTTTTGTTACGATTTTACTTTTCTTGTTTAGTTTTTTGGAGGGTTGGATATTCCTTTTGCAGACTATTCAAGGGCTTAATTTTCAACTCTTTCAGGTTACAATTTTTGAAAAACTCTATTGTTGCCATTTGCATTTTCATTGGAGGAAATGTACACATAATTGCCTTTTGAAAAACCTTTTTATGGCCTTTGTATGCCTTTGTTCATCCCAGTGTTTTTTTTCTTTCTAAGTTATGCTAATTCTATTAATGGAAAAAGATATCATACACTGAGGCTGAAGCCTGTACTTAACCATGCCATAGGAATAGCATCAACCAGCAAAAGTCTAGATTTGAACTACCCAGAAGGGAAACCAGTCCATAATAAAAAAGGTTTAGAAAATTAGCTTGTTGCCCACACAGGGGAAACCAGCAAAGCATCCAATTTTGTATAATTGTATCTAATGAGACCAAAAAATGAAAACCCCAACTAAAGATCCGAAAATCTTATGGTTTTTTTCCCTGAAATCCCATTGAAAACAAAAAGCTAAAAAGTAGAGTCCCAATGAACCTGAGACATGTGGCATGCTGAGTGGTAGACTATGTGGCGGACGCATGGCACGTTGAGTGGTAGCAAGGTGGCATACAAAGAGGCTGACACACGGCATCGAGGTGGTAGGCTAGGGACGTGGCGAAGATGGAGGGTACTCCTCCACGATGAAGCATCTATACTTGTTCATGTCACTGTAGAAATTTTGAATAATATGACACTTATTCACAAAGATTATCCCGATTATACACTATTGCGGAATACATGCACAATACATAACCTCCTCTACATTGATCATCAATTTAACAACATTAAAAACAATGAAACATCAATAGCATGCACACATTAACACAGTATGTATCCCGGGGAAAGCTTACAGCTGAAAACACCACACTATCTGTATATTAATGATTGAGAACATGTAACAATACATAGTACAATACTCCTCTCAAGTATCCAACATTATCTGCACCTGTTACACACAAAACTAGCTCAGATCTGCTCTAATCACAGGTTCAAATCTCCTCCGCTACTTTGCCTGCCTCCACTATACAATGCTTGAGAATCACTCACCCTGGAAATCACGTGAACACAGGATATAATACTTTGTATTAGCCCACATTGCGTAGTCTTTATTGGCATAACTCAATCCCATTGATTGTGCAAGATCTCATGCACAACTATAGTCACAACTGATAGCAATCTCAACCTCTAACACCTGTCTCCACTGAACTGTACATGCACTGACATGCAACTGAGTTAACTGATGTATTCTTTAGTTGCTTTATGAGTTAATAATTAGTTCACATAACTCATCACTAGTCTATTTGCAGTTAGACTAATTACAACTAGTTTAACTAAGTCAAACTGAACACAACTCCATCAACTCCACAATCAACTCCACCAAACTCAACTGCTTGAGTTCTAACTGAAGTCCTGCATGCAATAGCTCAACTGACCCACAAAGAAAGCGTATTTCCTTCTGACAGCTGCATGTGCCACATCTGTAGCTCAAACTGAAGTGCTCCAAGAGGATAAGATAATGTTTATAGTCTAAATATTATTATGAGACAATAATATTTGACTTTTCTATTTTTAGCCTGGCAGTCTAAAAATAGACTTTGATCACACCGCTGTGAACCAGAAATAGAAGTCCATCTATTTTTCTCAACATGACCAATCATCCATAAACAGCATCCTACAACTCATAGACCATGATCCATATGTCTAAAAATAGACATAGTCTAAAAATAGACTTTGCGCCATAATTTGCCTACGGGCCCACTTAGTGAAGGCGACTTCTTTCCACTAAGCTCCATCATCTTGTTGCATTCTCAACAGTCGCCACTTGCCGCCAACGATGTCTCCATGTTTCCTGTCTGCAATACCGGGTGTTCTTCCTCGACGAGACAAAAGTATTCGTTGATTACCCAATTTGTTTGTGGAGCCTTGTTCACTTCCTTCCCTGCGCGTGTGGTTTGCTGCTCCTGGCTCCACTCCCCTGCACCTTGAATGCTCGTCTAGGCCAGTTCTAGTTTGGCTTTGGTGTGGTTGTACCCTGTTGTGGTGCACTCAATTGCCCTGGTTCGGCCACCTCCCATCGTTCCTTACTCCTCAGTTGCCATGATGCGTCCACCAGCCTCGGTGGTGTGCCTCAGAGGTCTGCTCTTCCTCGTGAAAGCTAATGGTTATGGTAGCTGTGATGAGGGGCTTGTTCAGGGCGGAGCTGAAGGTGAATTGGGAATTCTGGGAATGCAGTTGAGGAGAGGGTGGAGTGCCTCTGGGAGATGGGGTTGAAATGGAGGGGAAGCTGCTGGGAGGCGAGGCAGAGGCCACCGAGTGGAGGAGACCTCTTCTATTGCACGTATTAGGGTAATGACCTAGGATTTTCTCAGCTAGAGAGGAAGTGGTATCTGAAGCAGGAGAGCACTGGGTGCGACTTAGGCTCCCTCGGTTCCCACCCCTACGGCTGCGCATCCTATGTCACACCATGTTGTCTGCAGGTGGATGCGAATCTCGACCAGAATTGGGCACAATGGAATGCAGTGTCACAGTGGAGATTGCGGAAAATTCAGCAGAGGGATGAGAAACCAGGGCCAAAGGGATGGTAAAATGACAATCCAGGCTGTGGATGAAGTGGATGCCCAAGCCAACAACAATACAACAAAAGAGGTTGCAGCGTCTCCCTGTGGTTGTGTGGGAGCTGGGTGCAGTCACTACATGAGGGCAGAGGCGTTGCAGAGGCCGAGGTTGTAGGGGTGGATGGGCAGGAGGAGAGGTGATATTCTCTCGAGAATTCATGTTTGCCTTGAGCCGAGATTGATGGCGGCTATCAGATTGGAGGCAACGCTCACATAAGGTGCATTTATGGCGATTGTAAATGCCATTTTTGGAGCACTGTGCTGACCTGAGGGAGGCCATGTGATCTCAGCACACGCCAACCCAGTTGGCGGCCACTTCATTATCCTTAATTGTCACCCGCATCCGGGAGATGGGCATCCTTGTGCACCAGGTCAGTGCAGGCTTGCAATTGAGATTGGTCATTTAGAATGTTGATTGTGCCAGAATGTAGGACTTGATCCTGTTCAACCCCGATATTTTCCAGGAGATCTGCTACCTTGTTGTTGTCCCTTTTGACATGAATAAATGTGGTTTCTCTCCTATTTTTCATCCATTGCTCTATTAGTTCAAGCCTGGCCACTAATCTCCAGCTTTTGGCAACTCTCGAAGCATTGCTTCCTAGTTGTATTTGAGTGACCATATTTATTAGAATTTGGGAGTCCCCCTCTATTATGATGGGATGAAAATTATGTTGGTGTTCTAAGTTCATACCTTGCCATAATCCTTCCATTTCTGTGGAGTTTTTCGTGTCCCAACCAATGGAACCAAAGTATATTAGTAAGGGTAGGCCTTCATGGTCTCTAAAAATGCCACCATGTCCTGCTTTACCTGGGTTGCCCTTGGAGGCACCATCAAAATTTAGCTTTATCACCTTCTGTGGGGGGGGGGGAATCCAATGTGAGAGCTGCTTGGTGATAGTACTTAGTCTGTTGGGATCCATTTGTACCTGTTGGAGCTTGAAGTTCCAATTTGCCCATATGCTCTATCCCTGTGTCTGGGTGGGCAAGTCCTCAGCACTCCACTATTGGAGAGCTAGAGTTTCCTGAATATTATGACATAGGTTGGTCCATATGATCTCTAAAGTAGTTCTTTGTTTTATGAAAATTCATTTGTTTCTTTCTTTCCAAATTGTCCAGAAAAGGAAGCCCGACAGAATTGTCCAAAGCTTATTGAGAATTTTGCTGTTATAAGGCTTTGGAGTCCAGTTGCGGATGGTGCCCTTTATGTCCCCTAGGATTCTGCATGGTCACTGACATTGGAAAGTAAGCTTTTCTCATAGTTGGTTAGCCATGTGGCAGGAGTCCATGAGGTGCTGAATAGTTTCTTCATGATTTTAACAATTAGGATAGTAGGAGGGTCCCTGGAATCCTCTTTTGATTAAGTTGTCCCAAGTGAGAATTCTTTAATGATATAGCAGCCATGTGAAAGTGGAAATTTTTGGCCAAATCCCTGTAGTCCAGATGCGATTCCAAGCAGGATCAATTGGTTCCTGTCTTTGGAGCATCAGCTGGCAGGCTTCTTTTGTGGTGTATGCTCCTTTCGGTGTATATCCCCATCTTAGAACATCTTTTCCAATATGATATCTGATTCTTCTACTGGTGAGTTCTTTGTGTAGCTCCGAGTTATAAGCTTCAGTTTCTTGCTGTGTTATCTGTGCAGAAGGTTTCCATTCCCTGAAGCCCTGATTGGTACTATGAGTCCAGAATTGTGCTACATGGTCCGTCTGGTTGATGTTGTTTCCATTATGATTTCTGCAAGGTAGAAGTTCTGCTATTTTTGGTCTCTATTTCCATGAATCCATCCAAAAACGCGCGGTTCTCCCTTCGCGTATCTCCCAAAAGCTATGCTTTTGGATGATCTCTCTGTGTTGTTTTGTCACATTCCAGATTAGGGATCCTGTGGTCATGGTAATTATTCTTATCAACTCTTGCTGTGGTTGATTGTTTGCATATATTGTGGTCCAGAGTTGTGCCCATGGCTTCTGTGGGCTTGAAACCCATTGCCACCATATTCGTGCTCCCATTAATGTGTTGTTATGTTGCGGGTCACGTAATCCTAGACCTCCCTGCTTTTTAGGTGTACAAACCGTGTCCCATTTTACTAACGCCCATTTTCTGTTTTGCCCTGTGGATCCCCATAAGAAATTGCGTTGCAGATTTTTTATTCTCTTTACCATCCATTGCGGCGCAGCAAGAACCGAGAAGAGAGAGAGGGGCATGGATTGTAGGACTACCTTTATTAGGACGAGCCTGCTTTCCATGTTGAGTGTTCTGTATGTCCATGACGATAGTCGACTTTCAATTTTCTCAATGAGTTGTTGCCAGGAGGCATGCTTTAAGGCTATGTCTATCAGTGGAGCACCCAAATAATGTGATGGAAGTTTGGCTTGAGAGAATCCAATGATTTTGGCAATGATTCTTTGAGTGGATACTAGAGTATGAAAGAAGAATATTTGTGATTTGGTTGTATTTATAGTGGTTCCAGAGGCTTTTGAGAAAGTTTCTACAAGAGATTTGTAGGTGCCAGCTTCACTGACAGATGGATGTCCAAAAAGCATATTGCCATCAACAAATTGTTGATGTGTGATCACAGAGGTTCCATGTACAGAGATGCCTCTAAGGTCATGAGATTGAACAACCTGCTTTATAAGATGGCCCAGACCTTTTGCCATAATAATAAAGAGAAATGGGGATAAAGGCTCTCCTTAACGGATTCCTCTGGAAGGGGAGTAGGGTTTAGAGGGGATTCCATTAACTAGAATAGAGCAGAGGGGGGAAGTTATTAGATTCATAAGCCATCTAACCCAGGTCAGGCTAAATCCGAAGGCAATCAGCATATGTTTTATATAGGACCAGCTAAGCTTGTCAAAGGCTTTAGAGAGATCGATTTTCAAAAGCATACTTGCCTGTTTGTTTCTCTTTAAGGAATGAATGGTTTCATGAGTTAGAAACCCAAAAAGGTTTACCAGTAGTTATGTGTCAGGTGGGCTACTGAGTTCCTCTAGGATACCCAAAAGAAAAAAACTATTCCTTGAAAAAAAATTACATTTATTAATAAATAAATAAATAAAAATTGAAAAATTAAAAAATTAAAAATATTTTAAGAAATTATGCCCGAACGAACCTGCAGCTGCCTGGAAGGTGGGGCATTGATTCTCGGAATGACCACCTTACTTTCCAAGGGGTTTCAATGTCACAGGTGCCCAGCGGGAATTGAACCCCCCCCCCCCGCCCCCCGCCTGTTTGGTGCCCGTAGCACTACAACCCGCTAGCATGCTAGGTGGGGTGGATTATGGGAATCGACCCCCTTATAGGCTAGGGGTGGGGATTATGGGAATTATCCCTTGCCTACTAAGGGGGCACAATGGCTTAGGCATGTCCACTCGTTGTGCACCTGCGACACTGCAACCTCCTAGTAGGCAGGGGGTTGATTCCAAGAATCAGCCCCCCACCTGCCATGGGGCTAAAGGGCCACGAGCGCGGCTGCCCAAGCCGAAAATTTAAAAGAAATATATAATTTGTTTGTTTTAAAAATATATTATTGCTATTTTTTAAAAATTAAATTTTTTTTTTTAATTTAAAATTAAATCTTAATTTTTTATATATATTTTTTATTTTATATAAGCTTATTTCTTTATTTTTTGTATTAAGAAAATGACATCAAATAAGTTTTCTGTGAATGTTTCTGGAACAAGGGCAACAATTACATCATCTAAAGTTGTAGTTGGACCCTCTATGAATACTATTCAATGAAAATGAACTAAGACACATGGTAAAAGTCAAGCAACTGGCACCTCAAATCCATTTAAGATTATTTCATAATGGAAGAAGGCACGAGAAATAGATAAAACACAATTTACATGGTATGTTAAAGATAGAGAAATCAATGAATATGTACAAATATATCTATATTGTGGTATGATTTACAATGGTAGAAATTATGAGGTGATGAGCAAAGTACAAGACATATGTTTGGTGACGAATACAAGTATTTCTTATCTTCTTGCAAAACTTCCCAAGACACATGAGAAGGTTAGATATCGTCTCTTAAAGATCAAGTATGACATGGATGAAGATTCTACAAATATGTGTGATGAAATCGCAATCAACATTACAAATAACATTGTAAGTTTTCTTATTTATATTTATGTTTTATGCATTATCGTAAGTATAATTATATTTTTTACAACTTATTTATCGTTGAAATTATATTTTGTTTGATAGGATTTTGCTGAGATTCTTTTAATTATGTTGGAGAGAATTTATTATCTAGAGCTAGATATTATGAATGTGATCAACAATTTCCACAAAGAGACAAAAGAAGATAGGAGAAAGAAGTAAAAAACAACAGTTCATGAAACTACAAGAGTACATAAAGGGGATCAACAAAGAATGACTAAATTGAGTCAATCTAGTGAACATAGACATGTTAGTTTTGAAGATGTGGAAGATGAAGCTGATGAATATGTTTTCATTAGTGACAATGAGATTAGAACTATTGTTGAAAAGGATAAAAGCTATAAAAGGCAAAAAATAATAATTCGCACAAATGTATCTCTATTAGTTGATGATGAGGATATTGTTTGTTTAGAATAAAATTTGTTAGTTGATAGGAGGAATAAATCAAAAGTTGGTTATTTCGAAAAAATCATGGGCACCAGTGAAGATAATAGTGAAATTTCTAAAGAGAACAAGGAAATCGTAACACCTGGTGTTGATTTAGAGGATGGCATTATAAAATATATATATATATAATATATATATATATATATATATATATATATATATATATATATATATTATATATATATATATATATATATATCATTCGAAATCAATTGACAAAGAGAGACATAAATGATGGTCGCCATACATTTCAGCTTAATATCGGCCAATTCTATAATCCAAATGAAGGACAATCTAAATATAAAATTAGAAAGTCACACCACCTACATGTTCATAATTTGAAAACATTGATTATGTGCAATCCATATGCACATGTGGTTGATTATGTGGTTCTTATTAATCCAATTAAAGTTCCCAACAAAGAGGTAGTGGATAGGTCAAGATGTTAGGAGTACAAATATTATTTAATTGGGGTGAACCATTCTGTAGAGGCTAGAAGACAATTGATGGAGGAATATCCCAATAACTCACGTTTTGAAATAGTGAAACATATCATTTATGTTGGTTTAACATATACAAAAGAAAATTTTCTGGCATGGCATCATAATAGAGATAATAAGTATAGGATGTCTATGACTTTCATCCAAAGGGTCATATTTATTCATAGTGAATTTGAAGAAAATTATGGTGGGAATAAGGAAAATGTTTTTCTAACCTTTTCGAATGAATGTTGTATGGACATAGGTTCTCCAATTTAGGAAAAAAATTAATGAAAAAAGTGGAAAAGTAAGTTCAAATGTATTCAGAGGTGTCGATAATATTTTCCTGTTGACATTGAGAACTGGTGAGATATGGGAATTGATTGATGAGATTTTCAATATGTGGGAGAATATTGGCATAAAAAATCAAAAGGTTAAAAAATATAAACCCTTAATATGTATTAGTAGTAAGATAGGTCCTCAAATCAAGAATATTCCAAGTTATATGACTATCACACCTTAGAGAGGAATGCAAGTAGTGAAGGATGACAAACTTGTCAAATCAATATTAGCTCATGAAAATTTAGGTGAATTATAATTGGACGTAATATGTGAGGAATTTCAAAAGTAAGACTCTTGAATTATTTTTACTTATTTTGGATTATAATATTTTTTTAAATATAACATATTGTTGTTGGTAGTATTTGTTATACATATCACTATATTAACATTTTTTACTTTATCTATTCAGTTATAAGGCTTATATAAAAATACAAGAATAGATGGTTAAAATGTTGAATGAAGAGAGTTGGGATGATGTTGTACACAACTACCGAGATTTAAGTTCTACAGTGACACAAAAAATATTTTTATCTTGCATTCAAAAAGTTATGTTGATTTATACATTCATTTTATTCATATATATATATTGTTTTTATTTTATTAATTATACATATTTTTCTTATTTCATTAAACATGTTGAAGAAGGATTCAGATGGAGTATCAAATCATTTCCAAACCCTTATTGAAAAGATTTAATTTGGAAATGCTTTGAAAGAAATCCCTTAAGAATGTTGAACTTGATCCTCATATTAATCATTACATTTGGAATGGGCTGAACACTATCCAATATCAAATAATACAAGGTGATTATGAAGACATTACAAATCTTATACCTAAAAGGGAATATTCCCTAGTTATTGTAGATATTCCTCATGGTTTCATTTTCCCAAACATTAGATATAATAGTGAGCATTATAGTCATCAAGATTTTAATAAAGTGGTTACATGATTTCAAGAAGTCGCAACATCACCACTTTGGAGATTTGTGACATTTCATTCAGAAACACAATTTGAAATGTTATTATCAAGATTTAAGGAAAAAGCAAACTCAATGATGCAGCTTACATGGTAAGACATTGAAATTGTAATTTTGATTAATTTTTAAAATATTATTTATGTACAAGTTAATTGAACTTATACTATTTCATATTACAGGAAAAAGTCAAATCTTATTGGTTGCGGAGATCAACCAATTATAAGTGATTGTGAGTTCATTCATGTTGAATATTGGACAAACGATGATAACTATAAGTCTATTTTTATGAATCTAATAGATGGAAAGAGTCATAGCCAAGTACTAGTTCATGATGTTGTTGTAAGAAAACTAACATATGGGGATAGAGATGCAAAAGGAGAGATAGTTAACATTTATAAAAAACCACAAGTATTGATTAACTATGTTATAGATTCATGTTCAAATGAAAGAGATTGGGGTTTGGATTTATTCTCACGTTCAAGTGAGCTTTATTATATAATATTGAATTTCAATATTTTCTTTTTTAATTTTTATGTGTTTATACTAATTTTCTTAATTATTTCTTTTTTACTTGATAATTAGGTAAAACAGTAGCATGTTGTTTACAAAACGGAAGAAATTGCATAGCCATTGAAAAAGACTCACTAAAATGCAATTTTATTCAGCAAAGAATTAATGTTATTCAATTTCATCCAGATGCAATGCAAGAAGTTGGTTTGAGGAAAGGGGGTTTTAAGGAACCATGTGTGGCAAAAAAGTGAAAAGAACTTCAACCAACATTAAATAGAATGGTTGTAAAGAGATACTTTCGGAGATATGCAGACATTAAAGATCCATAAGAAGAGGAAAATGACCAAACGGAAGCACGAAATACTATATTATAAGACAATAATGAAACTTTAGAAGATGATGAGCATGGATTATATAAAATTGTTGATTAAATTTAAGTTATGCTTGCAAATCAATCTCAATTTTGAGAATTATTCATTTGTTATACTTGTAATTTTTTACTTTGAGATTTTATGAGAAGAATAAGTATTCAATTATTGTTGTTATATGTTTAATATTTGATTATCCGGTTTCATTTTAATTTTTATGTGAATCATTGTTTTTTGAAAATTTGTTGTGAATATTATTAATTTTTAACATAAATTTCATAAAAATTGTTATTTTTTAGATTTCTTTTGTTAAAGCTTTCTCATAAAAATCATTTATTGGACATGTCAATTTTAGCAAAAAAGTCTCAAAATCTATATTTTTTTGTCGGATGTTTAAAATTAGTTTTTTTTAGTGACAATTATTTGATGTGATTTGGAATATTAATTAACAACACATAAATATATAGAAAATCCTAACTTTAAAATATTGACCCCTTCTTTTTAACTATGCAAAAAAAAGAATATTTCATGATAGAAGAAATTGAAAAGAAAAACAAAAGAGCACAAACCTGAAAAAGCATTTCAAAATAAATATCTCAGGGAAAAAGAAGATAAAGGCTACTTAAAAAATTGTTAAATTTAAGAAATAATTATCCACACTTAATACATCAGAAAATTTAAAGTGTCAAAAGTAAGCCCCCCAAAAAAGGGGTTGATGTTGCATCAACATTTTCTAAATCAACATGAAAATCACTAACATTTAAAAAATATATATATACTTGATACATAAGAAAATTTAAAATGTCAAAAATATGCTCGAAAAAAAAAAGTTGTATTCTGAATCAACACTTATCAAAATCAGATGTTTTTTTGCTACCTCTAAAAAGTAAAACCTGGATACAGTTCCCATTTGATTGTTAACTATATAAGTGGAAGAACTTATTTGCTCAAGGTTCCACATGGGAGGAGGGGCATGTTAAGTCCCTATAATACTAGTGTAGCCCAAATATTGTTATTGTTGTTCCCCACAGAAGCTCGCTATTTTTATTGTTGTTCCCTTACACTATTATTGTTATGTAGGCCCTCATTATATGTTGGCCCTTTAGACTCCTATATATGCCAAGAAGGTCTTGTCATTTGAATCATCTAAGAATTGTTCATTTATGTGATGTAAAGGGAGGTTGCCCCTCTAAGTGGCTTATTGTCTACTTGTTGAGCTATATTTTCTTGTGTTTCTGTGTTATTTTGATCTTGATACATAACAAAAAATTTCAACAAATCATTAATTTGAGCACGTGGTATTAGTGATCCATGATATTACATGAAATAATATTTATAAATATGCTAAGAGTCTTCCATTATAATTAGGAAAAAAGTGATCTATTGAGAAATGAATATAATAAAATATGAAGATAAAAGGCTAACGTATGGTTGAGATAAGCTTATGTATTTAATTTTGTTAATGACTTAAAGTTACTCATCTTTTTCCCATAACTTTTGGCTCACTTAAAATTTATGCATTTTTATTGTTTTTTATCATTTACTCATATTTTATTTTAAATTTACTTTTTGCACTATTATTTTGTATGTGAGGAAGTTACGACCACTAGTGTCTCGTAAGGGCTTTACGTTCATTCAATTGTCACTAGACTTATCTATGAAAATCAACCACTTTTTTTTGGGTCATTTTAAGTTTACATATTTTCAAGATATGGAGAAACCAATTTTTTGTTTTTAATATTGGTTTGTCATTAAAATTTTGTGAAACACTATATTTCTATTATTAATTTCTTAGCAAAAAAAATCTTATTTTGTTAAACACTATGTTGTTATTATTGACTCCTTGACAAAAACATCTTTGTGGAAGTTATGAGATATTAGAGATCTCATTAAGTGTAATGTCTTTTTCTAAATTATTTTGAAACAAGATTTATTTCTACATTTTAAGGCCAATTTTGGAGGAGATGGGGCCCATTCGATTTTATTATGAGACTTAGGAATTAGAAGTAAGTTATTTTGGTTTTGTTCACACAAGGAAAATAAACAGTTCCTAATCCAATACTTTGAATTGCATGAGAGGGAAAATCGATGGCTTAGTGAGGGACCCATGAAGGAGTGAAAATGGAGGGAAAAGGTGCTCCACAAAATCTATATAAGGAAGGTAGCTCTCCTCATTTCATTCATCTTACTAGAGTATATCAATTTCTCTTTGGTTGCTCGAGCTACTTAGCCGAGTCATCAGTTGTTTAACAAGATTTCTTTGAGTGAAGAGCTCACCCTTTCTTCGAGGGACTTCGAGTGCCACCCTAGGAAGGTTTTCTTAATTTCTTTAGGAGGAGGATCACATTGTGATTCCCAACAATAGCATTCCTTCGAGGTTGTGTGTATTACTGGGGGACACAGTGGAGAGGAGGCCGAGTTGATTGGTGGTGCTTAGCAGTGGAGATTTGATGTGATATTTTTCGGAGAGGAGGCTAGGGAGGATTGTTAGCATCTGGGAGAGTTTGGGAGTTGATTGAGCTTCTGGCTTGGGAGTGTGACTTTCACACTACCTAGGACAACACAAAGGCAATATGTGGGAGCTCATTTGGTGGGTAAAGTATCAGTCATTGAGTTTGATCTTTGTCATGGAGGTTAGAGGAGATATTTGGAGTGGTGTTTGCTTCCATTTCAAATCTTGGAGGAGTACTTTGTGGTCATTCCTTGCAGGTCATATTTTTGGTGATGTTTGGAGGGTGTGGGCCATAGAAGAGGTCGAATTTGGGAGGTAAAAATCCAGCCAAACCATTTTTAGGTTTTTTTGCGTTTTCAATAGGGATCCAAAATATATATATTTTAGAATTTTCTGAGCACCAAAGGTGGTGTAGCTAGCCATGTCTTTGCAGGAGACATTGTAGAATTGTTAAGGATTGCAGAGTGCCTTTGGGGGTCGATTTTCGGAAGTCCAAATCAGGCCAAAACATTTCTGGGTTTTCATGGTTTTTGACCAAGGAGTTTGTGCCTGAAGTTTCATCACTTTCTGAGCAATAGAGGCATGGTTTCTTGCAACTCCTTTCCATTCAACAATTGTAGTTACTAGGAGATAGCACAGAGCATTAGAGGAGAAATTCTTTCCATCATTGAGATTACTATTTGACACCTGGGTTCTGTCAATATTTCCTTGCGGCAAGCCCTGGTGCACTGTCTACAATATTGTACTTTCTCCACTCCATTAATAAAATGGCCGGGTTGGTTCTCATTTCTATTGTGTATTGAGAATTTGTTGTTCGTTTAATTTTTTGTGTATGAATTGCATTTGCTTTTGTATATCATTGTTTGTTTAAGTTTGGAACATTACAATGGTATCATAGCATGATCTTGGCCTAGTTGTGGGAAACTATCTAGAAGATCATGGAAGCTTTGGGTATGAGTGCACAATGATGAGTGAAACCGAAGACAAACCCATGGCTCAAGGGAAATCAAGTATGCAGAAATTCTGGGGTGGAATCCATTGGGATGATGAGAGGTTGGCCCAGTTGAGGACGGTGACATACCAGACCCATCCTCACCCTTACAACAAAGACACCACAGGTAAGAAGGTCATGGGTGTGCAACCATCTACATCATCTGGGGAAAGTCGACAGAATCAAGGTACTAGATCTCCTGAGAAGGAGCAGGCAGGACATGGACAGTTAGAGGGTGAGACCAAGGGACACTTTTTCTAGTGGAGACCTAGATTTAGATACCAGGAGCCTGAGGACACGATTGAGCATGATGTTGAGAGCCCACATGATGATAGCCCCAGTTAGCACCTTCGTGGAGAGGATAGAGCATACACCCATAGGTCCATCCATTGATGAGGTGTCAGGAGATACAAACATGTCCACCATTGATAAGATGACATCCATTGTTGAGATATTTGGGGTCATGACCGCGTTTCCACGTGATAGCAGCGCACGACAGGATGATGAGGTGCCAAGAGACATCACCACCCTTGATGAGGAACTAATAGGTACAGAGGCACCCATATTTATGATATATTTGTGGAATGACAACCACCTACGACAACATGGAGAGCACATAGAGGGGCGTGAGCTAGTAATGGAGGGGTATTTTGTGAGTCATGTTGAGCCCATGGTGGAGGAGGATGAGCAATATTCTTTGGGGCCAACCACTGACTTAGGTTTGATAGATGCATAGACAATCAACAAATTTCTAATAGTTCCACATAACAGCTCTCTTTGGGCTTATATAGATGGGGATTGCAACATTGCTAAACTACCTTTGCACCATGGGGAGAGAGATGTAGAGACTCCCTGACAATTTTTATGTGTTGACCAGGATGGTGAGTTGAGGTGACATGAGCTGCGCAAGGTGCAACACTCATAGGATGGAGGGCTTGTTCTATGTGCTAACATTTTTGCATTTGATCCCTCCCTTGGGGTTGGATGGTGAGAGCTTTTGACTTGGTACCCGGTGGAGTGGGCTAGAGTCATGGAGATGGTCGTAGTCTGGAGTAAAGCTTAGTGGGATCTCTAAGGCATTGAGAGTTTTGGAGGCTCATATTGGCATTGGGATCCAGGTGGGGCTTACTATCCAATATCAGACACGCGGGATGACTATGAAATTGATGAGGTAGTTAACCCTGTGCCTGAGCGCATGCATTCCTTAGGGTAGTTCTAGTTGATGTTAGTGGCTAGGTGGTTTGTGAACAGACTCCATTAGTTGTTTTGGAATGTTGGTTGCGCATGGGGGCGCGGGATGATTAGCATTCTCAAGTAAGAGTTGGTTGGAGGAGGTGTCATGGGTAGGCCACCATACCAGATATTGTATGGAGATGATATTCTCCCATTTAGGTTTAGGACTCACAGGTAATGGAGGGTCGACACAACAGAAATATCCCACCTAGCAGGAGTGGAGTTAGGGCACTCAGGTCTACTAGGATGGACGAGGTGACATGATGCATGTCATGGTGAGGTCACTATCAGAGTGGCAGACACTTTGGCACATTCAGAATACCATATGTTACAGGGTGGTATGATAGTAGACAGTGGTACACAAGACTTCACAGAGTCATGTCGTAGAATCCAGTGTTATATAAAGGAAGGTGGCCTGATGCATACAGACCCAATTCTAAGCCATAACACCTTGTGGTGTGAAAGGCTATACAGTGAGGAGCAATGACCTGCAGAGGAGCATGGAGATATATGGTGGTATACCACAACGTGCCAGTTGACACTGTGGGTTAGGATTACTCTTGAGATTTCTAACGGACTCTTAGTCATACCCATCCTCCTCCAGTGTTTTTTAATAGTTGCAGAGTGTTTGTTTGTTTCCCCTTGACACTCTCCATTCAGGAAACAAGGCTTGGGAGGCCCACCCTAGGCAGTTGGATGATACACCTCGTGGCATGAGCTGAGAGGAGACTCTCCAGTTGAGACACTTGGTAGGTGCACAAGTTGATGGTTATAGACTTAGGGATGGCATTGTTGATTGTCGAGGTAGCATATGTTCCACCCTTAGGCTCACACTTAGGGAGGTGTCCGAGAGGGAGTTACATGGTGCTTTTTTAGTTCAATAGCTCAAAGCATTAGGTGAGCATGAGGTGTGGAGGACAGTACTCTTTGTTGTCAGGATAATGCCTAGGCTTCTGGCAATACCTGGGCACATCATCATGAGCTGGAATAGCAGATATCGTTGTGTGATTTGGCACAGACAGAGAAGCTGGATATTCATGGCACAGGTTCTTGATGCTTATTGTATACCTATTCGATACTATTGGGAATGGGTTCCCCTAGAGTCACTTTCGGGGTCAAAAGCTCATGTTTTGGGGCAGAAAACTCAAATTTTTTATGAAAGAATGTAAAGTCTCTGCATTTTATGGTCACGAAGCGCAAAGATGTAAAGAGTCACTAAGGGTTTCTAGCCTTCTTTTGTAAGTCACGTTGGATTTAGAGATCTACCCATAGTCTGCGGACCATGGGATTGTATAAAAATAAGTCTTAGAAGAGTCATTTAGGAGGAAGTAAGAAAGTGTGAATTGATGTAATGGCTCTGTGAGAGCTAAGAGCAAAGAGTCTTAGCATAAGAAAGAGTCTCTACAACTGTGTCTATAGAGGCCTAGGGTAGAAGTCCATAGCTGAGTGCGCGGACCCCTGCAATTGTGTGCGCATGGTAGTTAGAGTCTGTATTGGATATTTGAATTATCAATAAGGAGAAGTATTATGGAATTACCTCTGTATTTTACTTATGTTAAATGCATGTGATTATGTTATGTTGAATATTGGGTTTATGTTTTAATACTATTTTGATGTGTGAATCTATATGTTTCTCTTTGTTATATGAACGCAAGTGAAGATATATGTTTACACGAAGATAATCATAACACGTTAAAGAATCTAATACTCAAGATAATTCAGGTAAATATAGCAATAGGAATCAGTTCAAAGGGGAATAAGTGCTTGATCTACATAGTTAGGGTACATGAAGGGTGATCATAGACCTTCGTGGAGATCTAGAGGATGACTAAGAGAATATATTGATAAGCCCTAAGAGGCTTATCGATCTGCGTGAAGGCAGAGTTGAAGGTATAAAAATGACATCACAACCATATCAGGGTGCGGAAACTTGGTTCCTGCTCCCCCCCATACTGCTTTGGGTGAGACTTCAGTCCGCGCTCTCCAGATTGATGCCGAAAGGGCCAGTAGTGTAGGGATTTTTTTGGTTGACTAACGTTGAACCTGGGTCAGGGCCCATCAAGCCAACAAATAGTTCCGTTGTGGGGATAGGGATCTGCATAAGAGATGTGTGATGTTGCATCATTGGAATCCAACTAAGAAATAGATTTAAGACTTGTTGGATAGAAAGATCCACGAATTCGCAGTGCAGGAAAACATAAATCCGTGATTGATGAAATAAAAGTGGTTGGACAGATATCTGTACACGGAGATACATGAAATATTCTTTTGTTCCTTCCCAGTTGAATTATACGAGTGGATCGGAAAGTTGGTAGACAGCCAAGGGAGGCATAGGCTTGAAGGTCCAATTTTTTGGACCCCGGAGTTAGTGCAAAGATTGGAAGCCTCTGAAGATAAGATCGTGCATGTTATCGATCAATGGCTCGATCATATCATAGGAGGGTTTGTGATAGAATTCATGGTCGATACTTCGGTCAGTTACAGTGAAGCAGAGTGACGCTTCTTTAAAGGACCGTGAGGTAAGTATTTAAGGTCTTTAAATACTTGGATTAAGATTCTATTGTGTGAGAAGCGGGTTATGCAGTTACCTTGATGTTTGGGGCTATGCAAAGTGGAAGCACCTTCAGGAACAGAGGAAAAATAGGCCCTGAATCTAGCCCATTGATTGGACCTCCTCTTAGTGACGATGAGGAAGTAGCACAGACCTATCCAGAAAGCACGTTCATTTAATAAGACATGGGTTCCCACAAATGCCACATCCTCCCACACCGCCTCCATCTTCACCTCCAGTGCTTACACCCTCGCCCACACCACCGCCACCTCCACCACCGTTCAGTATGGCCAATTCAGTAAAGTTGCATGTGTTCAAGGGCATGGAAAATGAGGACCCGAACCAATTTTGGTTCATCGCGAAGGATGTATGGGTAGCTAAGGGAATTACTAATGATCAAATGAAGAAGGAAACATTGGTTAGTGCTTTGTATGAACGTGCACTAACATGGTACATTAAGTACTACACTTCTAACCTGATTTCTGTGTTGGCAGATATCGAGACCGTGTTGAATAAGGAATTCAGTAGACCTAAGTCTGAAGCGCAACCAATCATGGTATTCAAAGAGATAATGATGAAGCCTGGTGAGACACCTTGGGATCTAGATTAGAGGTTGAAGTGTACGATCCACGAAGCTAACATGAACCTAATAGATGGACAACACCGTGAATGGTTTGTGGCTTCGCTCCTGCCTCACCTAAGAGTTGTGTTATCGTAACAGAATATTGGGACCTAGGTAGAAGCCTTGGATATTGCAATGAGACTGCATGAAACACCAATGCAAGATCCAAACCTGGGGGTTCAGCAGATCCATGCGCAATTGCAGAACCTTTGCTTATAATTACAGAGTCTGATGAATGATAGAACAGTTCAGCCAGAGGTGCGTGAAAAAGTTTGGTGTCTGAAATGCAAAGGTCAGGGGCATAACAAAGATCACTACCTAGTATTTTCGAATTATGTTGCAAGAGGAGGACCAATGCCTCTGAGGCCAAAATCTCAAGCTGGACCAAGTGATCCAAATGGATCCAAGAATGCCTCTAAATCTTCATAAAATTATTAAAAAAATCATGCCAAAGCCAAAAATCCTTTAAAAGGATCGAAAATATCATAAGAGGGACACCCTTAGCCGGGTGGAAAAACACTATCGGGCAGCCCATAACCCATGAAATCGTGAAAAAATAGAGTAATTGCAAGCAGAATAAGTGATGCACAGTAACCATCTGATTTGGCCAATCAACGGTCCAGATCAGATCGGTAATCGCAATCGGCGGTGACCTTCAGCAAACATCAACGGGATTCACATGAGTCTTGTGACTGTGATCGGCGGATCGCTATCAACGGAGACTATCAGTGGGGATCGACGCTTATATATAAATATTATAATATATATTATATATATATATATATATATATATATATATATATTATATATATAATATATATATATATATATATAAATAATATATTATATATATATATATATATATATATATTGTGATGAGCGAATGGTAGAGTGAATATGGACCGTCAATCAAGCGCGTAGATCGACGGCCCATATTAAATCGGCAAATCAATGTCAGAGTATACAGAGGAGCACTTTATAATGGCCCGAGGGTTATTGCGATGAGTGATTGTGATATATCGCATCACCGCATCGCATCAGAACTATGCAGTGGAGCAGGGCCGATAACCATAAAGGTAACAATATTATGGACCCAATAATCCGATAGGCGGAATTGCATATATATTGAAGTCCAGAAAACTATTTTTTCCTTTGTAAATCACATTTTCGTGAACAAACAAAAAACCAAATGGAAAGGCGCCGATGCGATGTTGTGGACCCGAGAGGGTTCATTAACAATATTCAACAGAATTTCAAGTCCGGAATGTGGGATTTACTGCATTTTAGTGTATTTTCGTATTAAATGAAAGACACAGAGGCAGAGGCATCCTGATACACGATATGCGACCGGTGGGCAGACCCAATAGGGGATTAAACCATATTTAAAGGAATTTGAAGTCTGAAATATCATGTTTTGGTGGATTTTTCCTGTTTTATGCCTATTTCTTTGTGTTGATGAAAAACGGTCGTGTTTGGGAATCTGATGGAATTCAATGGAATTCAATGGATCCAGGCATTCTTCCGTTATGGAATCAGTGGCCACCTCCCCTTTAGGTGTTATGCCATACCTGGGAAACACTCGAAGAGGGATTCAAATGGGCAGAGGCCCAGGAGACTGAAGGATAAGGAGATGAAACGAACAGATAGCCCAAAATGGCTTTAAAAGCCACAAACAGAGTGCAAACAGGCAAGCAGTGTTCAAAAGAAAAATGCGAGACAAAGTTTAGAGTAGATTGAGAGTTGTGTGGGAGTCTATGTACTGAGAGGAATCTTGATGGATTCAAGTGAAGCTCTTGTTATTATAATTTGTGTGTGTGTGAAGCTCAAATTGAGCTCACTGCTGTAAGCAAAACTCTACTTGAAGACATAATAGAAAGGCCACCACTGAAGGCTGGACGAGGAGATGTAGCCCAAGAGTATTGGGTGAACTCCTTATTGAATTTTTTGTGCCATGTGTTATCTATTATGCTTGTTTACTGCTTCATTGTCTGTGAATTTCACAATCTTATCGATCCATTGCATATAATGACATAGACTAATCCATGCACATAAGTCTGTAATACCTTATTAATTATCTTAGATCTCATTTACAGATCAAGTGGTATCAGAGCTTTAGGTTGCTTAGGTTAGACAAGCTTGTGCTGGACTATTTGTGAACGATAACTAGATCAAAGCTTAAATTAGGAAAAGGAGAATTGATTGCATCTAACCCAAAAATTGGTAGAGTCTATACTAGGAGGAAAATATCAGAAGAAATTCCCTTGGAATCGGACTCTCTATTCATGGACAGTTTCATGACTATGAGAGCCATGGTAGAGGAAATGTATAGAGAATTTAAGAAGGGTCGAAGTGAAGATTCTTCAACTTCCCAGCATGACAAAGGACTAGAAGAATCTCTCTTAAATGACCATTCTAAAGGCAAAGGGAAAGAATAAAAGCTTCCCACACCTCTTGATATTCCTGAAAATAAAAATAAAATATAAAAAATAAAAGCATCTTTGATTAAATTACATGTTAAATTTGATTTTCCAATATATGATGGAGAGTTAAATGTAGAGAAGAAGGATAACTGGATTAGATAGATTGATTTGTATTGCAAGGTGCAGAACATTGATTTAGATAGAAGTAAGATTCAGCTAGCCAGCCTACGCCTTGGAGGAACTGCCTTGGTATGGTGGGAAGATAGAACACCAGCTGACTTGAAGAATCATGGTAAAATTCTTTCTGTCTGGAGTGAATTTGTTTCTGCAATTAAGAAACAATTCTATCCACTAGCTTATATGTAGCAAGCTATGATGAGTTGGCAAACTCTTCACGATTTAAAAGGGAAAAGTGTACAAAGTTACACCCAAGAGTTTAGAAAGAGAGCTTTGCTTCTAGCCATTTCTTTAGACTCACCTGAAACTTTTTTGAAGTATATAGGTGGTCTACATAGTTATTTGAGACATACCATTCTCATGTTTAATCCTACTAGCATCGATGAGGTGTCTGTCCAAGCTACCCATCTAGAAGCAAGAGGCAAGAATGTGAACCCAGAGATTGGGGGACCATCCAAACCCATTGAAAGAAAGAACAAGGAAAAGAGGAAGTAGAAATGGAAAGAGAGGAAGGCCAATATTGTACAAAAGGCCAAACCTTCATGCACTCATTGCAAGAAGGATGGACATGATGATGAACATTACTGGTCTTTGCATCTAGAGCTGAAACCCAAGAAGTTCGATGGCAAGAAGAAGAAGATTGTTGTTGCTATCCAAAAAGATTTGGGGTCAAACTCAGGTGATGAAACAACAATTGCAGCCACAGGTATAAAAGGTAAAAATTCTGAAGCATCTACTAGTAACTCTACCCAAACTATTGATAGTGAAGAAAATGAGAGAAGAAGACATGAGCTTTTTCATATTAGAGTTATTTCCAAGCATCAAAAGATTGATACTTTGTTTGATAGTGGTTCACAAGTAAATTTACTTTCTAAAGCAATTGTAAAGAAATTGGGACTGCTAACCACACCTCACAAGAAGCCATATCTATTAGGTTGGGTATGTGATAAAGCAAAACTACAAGTGACTAGACAATGTAAACTTAGGTTTTCTTTTGGGTCAACGTTTGTGGATGAGGCTGAGTTAGATATTGTTCCCTTGGATATATGTGGGATTGTTTTAGGAAGTCCCTACTTGTATGATAGAAAATCCATATTCTATAGAGCTGAAAATACGTATCAACTCATTAAAGATGGAATTGAATATATTGTAAGAGCTCATAAACTCAAGAATAATTATACTTTCATAAACTCATGGCAAATGAAAAGAATGGTAAATTCATGCAAGCAATTTTTACTGATGGTTGTAAAGTAAAAGAAACCTGATAAGACCAATGTATTTGAAGGTTGTGATGCTAAACAACAAGCTGATTTAGAAAAATTTGTTTCAGAATATAATATCTTATTTCAAGAACTTAAAGGTCTGCCACAAAAAAGGGAAATTATACATGATATTAATTTTTAGCAAGATTCTCCATTACCTAACATCGGAATGTACATGTTATCGGCTTTAGAGAATGCAGAAATCAAGAAGCAGGTACAGGAACTGCTCAAGAAAGGGTTCATAAGACCAAGCACATTGCCATGTGGATCCCCAATAGTGTTGGTGAGAAAGAAGGACGGTTCATGGAGGATGTGCATTGACTACTGAGCACTGAATAAAATAACGACAAGAATTGTTATCCCCTTCCTCACATTGATGATCTATTGGATCAGCTGAAAGAAGCTATTTACTTTTCCAAGTTGGACTTATGTAGTGGTTACCATCAGGTCAGAGTAGCAGAGCAAGATGCATGGAAGACTGCTTTCAAAACAAAGCAAGGGTTGTATGAATGGCTAGTTATGCCTTTTGGCTTAACTAATGCTCCAAACACTTTAGTGAGAGTTATGAATGATGTAATTAGGCCTTTTATTGATGATTTTGTAATTGTATATCTAGATGACATTCTTGTTTACAGTAAAACATGGGAAGAACTTTTGAAGCATGTAAAGCAGACTCTAGATGTTTTGAAAAAAGAAAATCTCTATGTTTAATTATCAAAATGTGAATTTGGCAAAACATCTTTGGATTATTTGGGTCATATTGTAGAGGGTGGTGAATTGAAGATACATCCCTCTAAGGTCGCAGTCATTGTAAACTGGCCTAAACCCAAGTCTTCTACTGAAGTTAGAAGCTTCCTAGGGGTAGCACAATATTGGAGAAAATTTATTACTAACTTTTCCTTAGTTGCAGCTCCTTTACATGCATTGACAGGATTGAACAAGGTGTTTCAGTGGGGAGGAAAACAACAGAAAGCCTTCGACACCTTGAAAGAAAAAATTAGTACAGCACCAGTATAGCGTTTCCAAATATTCAACAACCATTTGAGATCGAAACTGATGCTAGTGATTATGCCATGGAAGCAGTGTTGATGCAACATGGTAAACCCATATGCTACCATTCTGAGACTTTTAATTCTGCAGTAGTTAACTATCCTACATATGATAAAGAATTGTATGGATTAGTTTAGAGTGTGAAGAAGTGGAAACATTACTTAATGGGAAAAGAAACAATAATACATACTAATCATCAGCCACTTTAGTACTTTCACTCACAAACTAAGTTGCATCAATCAAGACACTATAGGTGGATGGGTTTCCTACATCAATTTCATTTAGTCATCAGATATAAAAAGGGAATACACAATAAAGTTGCAGATATGTTGTCTAGACTAATCATAAATGTAGCTACTATACTTAAGCATAATTTAGTAATGCATGAAAGCTACATTGAACAATATGCTCAGGATATAGACTTTGAAGATGTATATGCAGCTTTAAGTAATGGAAAAAAGGTAGAAGAAGTGGATTACTATATTAAGGACCAACTCTTGAATCATTTGGGAAAGCTATGCATTCCACAAACGGAGAGAATTAATATAATTAGGGAAGCACATACTTCTTTGGTATCAGGTCATTTTGGTGTAAGAAAAACAATTGCACAACTACAAAGATACTGCTTTGGCCAAAAATGCATGAAACAATTTCTAGATATGTAAGAGGGTGTACCATGTGTGCTAAAAGCAAGGCTAGCAATAGAAAACTAGGCTTGTACACTCCACTACCAGTCCCTTCCTATCCTTGGGAAAGTGTTTCCATGGACTTTGTTGGGGGATTGCCAAAATCTAGAAAGGGGCATGACTATTTATATGTTATTGTGGACAGGTTCAGCAAAATGTGTATTTTAATACCTTGTAATAAACCGATTACAGCTGAACAAATAGTGAAATTGTTCCTTCAACATGTCTGGGTGCATTTTGGGTGACCCACTTGTATAGTATCTGATCGAGACTCCCGATTTGTTGGGAAATTTTGGTCAAGTCTATGAGAATTAATGGACACCAGACTGAAGAAAATCATATCCTTTGATCCACAGACAGATGACCAAACAGAGATATTCAACCAGACAGTGATCCA
>APFE030770797.1:126637-155733 GCA_000404065.3 Pinus taeda | reverse complement strand
TTGCGATGAGCAATTGCGATATATCGCATCGCCGCATCGCATCGGAACTATGCAGTGGAGCGGGGTCGATAACCATAAAGGTAGCGATATTACAGAGCCAATAATCCGATAGGTGGAATTGCATATAGATTGAAGTCCAAAAAACAATGTTTTCCTTTGTAAATCGTATTTTCGCAAACAAACGAAAAATGAAAGGGAAAGGCACCGATGTGATGTTGTGGACCCGAGAGGGTTCATTAACAATATTAGACAGAATTTCAAGTCTGAAATGCGGGGATTTATTGTGTTTTAGTGTATTTTCATATTAAACAAAATACATAGAGGCATAGCCATCCCGATATGCGATATGCGACCAATGGGCAGACCCAATAGGGATTAAACCATATTTAAAGGACTTTGAAGTCCGACATATCATCTTTTGGCGGATTTTTCCTGTTTAAGCCTATTTCTCTGTGTTGATGAAAAACAATCGCATTTGGGAATCCGATGGAGTTCAAGGGACCCAAGCATTCTTCCATTATGGAATCAATGGAGTTCAAGGGACCCAGGCATTCTTCAGTCTCTCATACCTCTGTCCATTCGAATCCCTCTTCAGGCATTCTTCCGTCATGTTGATATTGTACGTAGCTTGATCACACGACTTAAGATTGCACGATACTATTCACAAAGATATGTGAGAAGGGGGCATAGCCCCAGCAGCCGACTTAGAACCTATAGATGATGAGGTTTGAGCCTCATGAAGAGGATTTGAATGTAAATATAGTATTGCGAAGCAAAGTTACAACTGGTGACGATAAGGGCAAACAGCCTGAAGAAAGTACATGGGTCCATAAAGCCCCAAAAAAAGAGGTTGAATTTGATCTCGAGCACGCATGGGAAACATTCATGAAAGTAAAGAAAATCTTCATTGGGGCCTCTACCTCAGGAAGCCAAGAAAAGCCCACTAAAGAAATGGATCCTTCTATGCTTACTACTTTCTTAGAAACTTTCATGAAGCTTCTGCATGATAGCAAGGTTATAAAGGGGTTAGAGGAACTGATAAATAGGTTTGTTAGAAAAGAAAATGCTCTTAGTGAGCTACGTGTAGTCAGAAATATTGGTAAGCATAAGGTGAGAACAGGACGTGAGATGAGGCTCATGGCATAGATAGGGGAATACGAAATGGACAAAGCTATTTTGGACCTAGGATCCAACACGAATGTTTTGCCTAAACAAATGTGGGAACGAATGGGGAGACCTGCGCTGCAATGGTCTATGATTTAGTTAAGGATGGTGAATCAGCAGAAGATCATCCCCATGGGATGATTGCAAGGAATAACAATGGATATTGAAGGCGCGAGTGCGATGGCTAACTTTGAAGTAATAGATATTGTGGATGATAGCAACCCATACCCTGCGCTTCTTGGGATTGATTGGGATACTAACATGAATGGGGTGATTAACCAGAAGAAGTGAAATATGACATTTGAGAAGAAATCGCTTCGCGTAGTAGTACCCCTGGATCCTGCAGAAGGACTACGCTATACTGAATCGGTCCGTAATTATGAAAGTGATGATGATTTGGACCACATATATAAGATAACAACATGAGATCAATATTGGGTAAATCTGACAGCAGATTGACATATTGCATGGGACAGTGAAAGTTCCTACACATCAAATTAGGACGAAGAACTAGAACACTGGCAGAATCAATTACATGAAGTGTCTATGTTGCGCTGTAATATGATGACTAAGTCGTTGTGCTGTGTGTCATCGGGGGTAAGAAATCTGCGCTGTTATGATGGTTTGACTGATTTTGATGCATTTTTGGATGCCTTTGAAAGGGAAGTACCATGGAAGCATCATTTCCAAGCCTTGGATTGGGTGCTATGCCCACAAGATGGGGGGGAACACACAAAGATAGCTTTATGATTGGTGTGAATATAGGAGAATGATGAGAGTACGCTTTGGACATCCGAAGGTGTGATTAATGGAAAAATATAATGGGAGGAATGATTTGTGCAATCACTTGGCCAAATGGACTAAAGTTTATGGAGTGGAGCCGCAGCCTGAATGCGTGCATATGTTCTTTCATACTTTAGATGTGATACCGATGAATTGGTACTTGGAGACAGAGCTCCACCATGGCACTGAAGAATGGGATATTTTGCGCCAAGATTTCTTAATGACGTTCAGCTTTGAAGATGGATTTGAATGTATTATGAAGCGCTACAGGAGGTCAAAGCAGTGATCTCTAGGATACTGCAGGATACTTTAGATTTTATTCAACCTCATTGGACCACCCAGCTGAGCCACACGTTGGAGTTCTATAACGTGACTATTGAAGAAGAAGATGAGCATCCAAGGAAGATTAATATTCCAGAGGCTGAAGGTCACCACGAAGTTGAAGGACCGTAATTAGAGAATCCAGACATAACCACGCCACTCAAAACTAGACAAGTAAACATTGGTACGGAGGCAATGCTGAAATGTGCAAAGATTGGAGACTACTGGGATGATGCAATAGGAGATAAGGTCGCTGAATTGTTCCATGAATACCAGGACTTGTTCCCTACGAAGTTTTTAGACTTGAAGGTGATAATAGGGGAGCTGGGCAATAGAAGATTACTTTAAAACCAGATGTGAATCCAGTCAAGCAAATGCCTTAGTGCCTCAATCCGAAGTATAAAGAAAACATCCACTTAGAATTGGACAAGATGCTTGCGACAGGCATTATTGAGCCAATAGAAGAATCCGATTGGGTAAGCCCAATGGTATTCTAGGAAAAGAAGTTGAAGGATGAAATAAGGATATGTGTAGATCTGAGGAAGTTAAATGACACTTGCGTGCATGATCCTTTCCCAACTTCGTTTACTAATGAGGTATTGGATGATGTGGGTGGCTAGGAAGCATATTCATTCACTGATGGGTTCTCTAGGTACCATCAGATCAAAATTGTGCCTAAGGATAGAAGTAAGATGACCTTCGCGACTGAATGGGGATTCTTTCAATACACTATAATGCCTTTTGGGCTGAAGAACGCACTAGAGATCTTTTCGCGCATAGTCATCGCGACATTCAAGGACTTCATTCACAAGTTTTTGGAGGTATATTTTGATGACTCAACAGTGTTTGGATTGGTAAAGCGCCATGTGGAAAGTCTGTGCTTGATGCTGGATACATGCCGAAGGTACCAGATCACGCTCAATCTGAAGAAATGTTTGTTTTGTGTCCCTTTTGGGATCTTGCTGGGTCATTTAGTATGCAGACAAGGATTGATGGTAGACCCTGCGAAGATCGTGGTCATAATCAATTTGGAGGCACCAAGGAGTGTGAAATAGTTGGGCGCAACACTAGGGCATACAGGATACTATAGGAAATTCATCAAGAGCTATGCCTAGATTGCCATGCTGATGCAAAAACTGTTAAAGAAGGATGCTATGTTCTGTTCGAATGAAGAATGTCAGAAGAGCTTAGATGTGCTAATGGAGAAAATGGTCATTGTGTCAATCCTAGTATTCCTGGATTGGAAGAAGGAATTTCATGTGCATGTGGACACATCATGTATTGCGCCGGGAGCAGTACTAAAACAATCCAGTGAGGGAGACTTGGATCATAATATAGCATTCGCAAGTAGGAAGCTATCCAAAGCCAATAAAAATTATTCCACGATAGAGCCCAAAGGACTAGTTATGGTGTACACATTCCAGAAGTTCAGGCATTATCTATTGGGCGAACATTTTAAGATGTATACAAACCATTCTGTGTTGAAATACCTGGTAAACAAGCCCGTGTTGGGGGGGGGGGGATATGTAGGTGGCTATTGTTGTTCCAGGAATATGATTTTGAGGTCATGGTGAAGCTAGGACGATTGAACGCAGGACCAGATCATCTATCACGCATTGAAACTGGAGAAGAGCCTACTAATTTGGAGGAAGGACTGCCTGATGCGTACCTCTTTGTAGTACAAATCACAGAAAATCACTTTGAATATATAATACACTTCCTGATGATGGGAACAGCCCTAGAAGGATACAGTATTCAACAAAAGAAGGAATTGATGGTGCGTGACAGAATTTTATGTCATCACAAGGAATTTGTACAAAATGGGATCAGATGAAACATTGCGATGCTATGTGTCAGAGTTTGAATGAAACAACATCCTCATTGAGGCTCATGGTAGAGCCACGGGAGGACATTATGTGGGGAAAGCAACAGTGTAGAAGATTCTATGCACTAGGTTGTGGTGGCCAACCCATCATAAAGATTCGAAAGTATATTGTAGGACATGCAATGCACGTCAAAGGATTGGTAGGCCATCGCGAAGGGATCAAAAAGAGAGTAAGGCAAGAACAATCTTGAAACATGATCTATAAACGAAACTGAAATAACAAAAAGAAAATGCTAAGGACACAAAATTATGCAAAACACATAATATGCAAAACAAAACGCTTGTATTATCAAACTAGTTTCATCCTCATGGACTCTTCAGTGATACAAAAGAAATGAGATACAAGCTATCCTTATATAGCAAAATGGACAGGGGGGTGCTTTGAAATGGTCAAAAAGGTAACTGTTGGAAACCCTAAAAATATTTTTTAATATTTTTTAAATATTTAATTAAATATTTTTAAATAAATATTAAACAATATTTTTAAAATTTCATAAAATGAATCACTAGTCCTGAAAGAATCATGGCTGAGGATCTACGTTGCTCATGAATAATGAACCAATATTTCATGGATTTCTCCAACAGATCAAAGGTTTTGGAATATGCTGCAATAAAAAGTAGCGCTGGAATTCTCCATAAATTTTAGGTTTCGGGGATCACCCAAGGTTTAAAGTTCTAGTGGCTTCACAGAAGTCCAGCTTTAACACCAGGGGGGGCCCTATGAGGCCAAAAGAATGAAGAGGACCTCGCTCATACACCTACTACATAAGAGCATCCCTTTGATCCCAGTGAACTTTGGCAAAAAAAGACTGGAGAAAATCCAATGGGTAACCTCTCGACTGAGGCCTGGTGTAGAATGCTCTCCTGAGTTCCAAGAACCCCATCTAATTTCTCTCTTGAAGGAGATACCTTTGCAGCTTTTTGACCACAAATGCAACTTTCTAGTGTGAAGGATGCCATGAAGTGAAAGGAATATACTGTTAGGCATTCAATGGCTTCTGAAAGCATCGCGTAGAAAGCTTTCCAGAGGTCTAAAAATCAGAACCTTTCAAAAGTACGATGTCTAGAATGTTGACACTGGTGGAGGAGATGCAGGAAGTGATCTGGATGTGCTCTGGATAGATGGACTGATAACAGTCTAGAAATTGAACCAATCTGTCTTTGGAGCCAGTCCAAACCATGTAGCCATCATCGATGAAGCGTCTGAACAGTTGGATCTCGGGAGCGGGAAATATTCTGATGAATTCTTGCTCAAGGTGTTAGAGAAAAAGGCAAGCATAAACCACAGCAAAGTCGTTGCCCATAGCTGTGCCTTGAATTTGCTGGTAGAAGGAGCCATCAAACTGAAGAAAGTGCCATTTGAGCACTAATTATATTGCACTGACCAGAAGGTTGACATCTTCTGGAGTGAAGAAATTTGTGGTGCTTTTCTCAAGCATTTACTGTAAGACATGCAAGCCTTCTTGCATAGGAATGCTAGAATACAGAGACTCAACATCAAAAGTTACAAGGAATGACTCTGCAGCAAAACACTTGGATTCAATATCCTGTAATAGAGTAAGAGAATATGGCAAATGATTAGGTTGAGCAAGTAAGGTGCTGAGCAGTTTATAATGCAAGAATCTAGAAAGAGGTTCAAGCATAAAACCATTGTAGGAGGGTTTTTATGCACTTTTCAAATAAAGTAGAGCCTACAGGCTCTAGCATTGTGAATTTTAACTTGCATTATAAATTCCCATTGTTGTACTGTGAGTAGATTTTTATATCTGGCTTGAAGCTGGCTAAGAGATCTTTTGATGGCCATCCATGGAACTACTACATACTACCTATATATATTGGGATTAGAAAGTTTCTGGTGAGCTTCGGCAACATATCTATCTCTATAGAGAACAACAATGCCCAGATTTTTATTAGCTAGTTTGATTTCAATAGGAAGACGATGAAGACTCCTTAGAGGAAGCAACTGGGATCTGGAAAATCTGGGTTTGGGAGAGAAGTCTACAAAGGCAATTCTGTCATGCAAGAGGGATAAACCAATATGGAGAGAATGATTTAAATCGGGATCTATGATAGGAGGTTCCCATGTAAAGTTGGGCAATCGAAAAGGATTGCAGGTCTCATTTACAGAAAGTCTGAAGAACTGCCTAAGTCGACATAGTCTAGAGAAGGAAGCATATTCCTTGAGGATGTAATCTATGGCCATGGGGGGAGGTCGGGGAATGTATTTATGCCCTAAGCCCAACAGTTTGATTTGGCTTAAAGAAAGGTGAGCAGAAGAGAGATTGTAGATAGCAAGATTGTTAATCCTACGATCTAGCTGGGAAGGGGTCATTTTTCCTATTGGATAAACCAAGTAAGAAGCAGGACTGACAGAGGGAAAACAGTAAAGATGACGGTGCCCGCTCACTCTAAAGGAGCCTTGCCTTTGTATCGGGCAAGGTTCTGAGGAAACATTTGCTGCAGTGGCACAAATGGAGCAGCTTCCAGATTCAAACCAGTGTTCTCGAAAAACTAGTTTGGAGTGGAGGCCAATTTCCCAGTAGTAGATTGAGTGGATTGTTTCCCTCGGTGAAACCGCACCATGCCAACCCCATTTTTTGGCCGTTACGCTTGCCGCGTAGTGGGCTACTAGGGGAGTTGCTGATTGCGCCGTTGTTGCTGCCTCTGGGGCTGAATGCACAGTTGCTGAGGCTGACTGCGCAGAGATTGCTGGGGTAGTTGTTGCCTCTTTTGCCTATGCTGGGGCTGCTGGGGCTACTGCTGTTGAGGATGTTTGCACTTCCGAGGCTGTCTATGCTGCTGCTGCTGCTAAAAATGTTGTTGTTGCCATGGAGCTGCTGAATTTCCAAAAGTTTGAAGCCCTATGAGAAAAGCAAGCTGATCTTGCAAGGGCTTCAAAGTAGCATTGAATTTTTGTTGCTGGGCTTGAAGAGATTTAGCAACTTCTCTTTGGACCAACACAGAAATTGCTTCTTCACGGGGAATTTCATTAGCATGCTTTGCTAGTTCTTCCCGTGTAGTATTTCTGGCAGCTTGTGCAGCAATCTGGGCATGTCGTCGTTCAACAAGATCTATTTGGAATTGGTTGACTTGTCGATTGTAGGAAGACAAGGCAAGAAAAATCCATTGAGTAGCAATAGTGTTGCCATCAACTAGGCTAGAAGAGCTGGTGAATTGAATGAGCTGGAATGGAGTGGCAAGTTGTTCAAGATTGTTGCAGAAATCTGAAGCAAGCTATGAAATCCTTGCTTCATTTCTCTCAATAATTGCTCTTTCTTGCTGTAAATAGAATGTGTGGAATTCTTTTCTATATCTAGTAGTGATCGTTTCAAGCCCAACTTTGAGAGATGCGGAAGCATCAGGGTCAGATGCTAAAATCTCGGGGGTTTTTACCATGAGACTTTGAATAACCCTACCATCTTGTTCAAGAGCTTTAAGTTTTTCAACGAGTGACTGAGATCTAAGTAAGATTTTAGTAGCTTTTTGAAAGCCTTTGACAGCACCCTGGATAACCTCTGCCCATGAATTTGGCATGGGTGGAATTTCCTCATTACCCAGTTGTTGGCAGGTATTTGAAGATTCTGGGGCATTTGTCAATTAGTAGTTGGCTGAACAAATGAAGCTGGACCCATCTGCACAGTCCCTGAGAGAGGATCTCTTTGAGGGCCCCGCCCAATCCCAGCAAAATAAGTTGGGTCCATCTGCGCAATCCCTGAGAGAGGGTCTCTTGGAAGGCCTTACGCAATCCCAACAAACTCATTTTAGAACTGTGTAGTGGTTTATGGCTGAATGGGATCCAGAGAAGGGTGAGCATCGTAAAAATCTTTCCCAAGCTGAGAAGCAGTCTCAAGCTGGGCAGCATTCTCATGGCGGGAAAGAAGATGCTCACGTATATACTCACTAAGAATCCTGTCCATCAAAGAAGCTGAGTCTTGGGCATCCTGAGCATTCTGAACATGAAGAGATTGCTGAGAATGCTGAGAATGCTTGGTAGACATGGATCTAGTGACTAGACAATTGTTTTCAGAATTGTTCCACGCCATGGACTGAGATTAGGACTAAAACCAAAAAGAGAGTAAGGCAAGAACAATCTTGAAACATGATCAATAAACAAAACTGAAATAACAGAAAGAAAATGATAAGGACACAAAATTATGCAAAACACATAATATGCAAAACAAAACTCTTGTATTATCAAACTAGTTTCGTTCTCATGGACTCATCAGTGATACAAAAGAAATGAGATACAAGTTGTCCTTATATAGAAAATGGATAGGGGGAGTGCTTTGAAATGGTCAAAAAAGTAACCATTGGAAACCCTAAAAATATTTTTTAAAATATTTAAATTAAATTTTTTAAATATTTTAAATAATTACTAAACAATATTTTAAAATTTCAGAAAATGAAGCACTGCTCCTGAAAGAATCATGGCTGAGGATTTGCACTGCTCATGAAGAATTAACCAATCTTTCACGGATTTCTCCAACAGATCAAAGGTTTTGGAATATGTTGCAACAAAGGGTAGCGTTGGAATTCTCCATAAAGTTTAGGGTTTAGGGTTTAGGGTTTAGGGTTTAAACCAAAAAGAGAGGAAGGCAAGAACAATCTCGAAACACGATAAACAAAACTGAAATGAAAGAAAGAAAATGCTAAGGACACAAAATTATGCAAAGCATATAATATGAAAAACAAAACTCTTGTATTATCAAACTAGTTTCTTCCTCATGGACTCATCAGTGATACAAAAGAAATGAGATACAAGTTGTCCTTATATAGAAAAATGGACAGGGGGAGTGCTTTGAAACGGTCAAAAAAGTAACCATTGGAAACCCAAAAAATATTTTTTAAAATATTTAAATTAAATATTAAAAATATTTTAAACAAATATTAAACATTATTTTAAAATTTCAGAAAATGAAGCACTGCTCCTGAAAGAATCATGGCTGAGGATCCACAGATGTCATTGCAGCCACTCGAGAAGTGGGCGATTGATTTTGTAGGACTAATTCAGCGTCCAGAAAAGAAGATGGGTGCGTGGTACATCATCACCGCGACCAAGTACTTAACCAGATGGCTGGAGACACAACCTGTGAAGGATTGTATATGCACATCAATAGCAAAGTTCATCTTTGAGTATGTTTTGACAAGTTTTGGGTGTCCAAATATGTTTATGAGTGATCACAGTACACATTTCCTTAATAAGGTGATCAGCATGTTGATAGAGGAATTTCAGGTTTACCATCATAAAAGTACACCTTATCATCTGCAGGATAATGGGATGGTGGAAGAATTCAATAAAATATTGGAGAGCATGCTCACAAAGGTTTGCAATGCACAAAGGAATGATTGGGATGTGCACGTACCCGCGATTCTATGGGCTTATAGAATAACTTGCAAGAAGTTGACTAGACAAATGTCGTTTAGGCTAGTTTATAGCATAGAAGCTGTGACGCCGATGGAATACATTGTACCGAGTCTGAACATAGCGGAATTCCAAGGGATGGTAGATCGCAGAGCCCTGGAGGAAAGGCTCGCGTAGCTGACAGATCTTGGAGAGGATATATTTCTAGCTAGATTCCATCAACAAGTTCAAAAGGAGCATGAAAAGGCATGGCACAATCAGCACATCAAACTGTGTACCTTCAAGGTAAACGATTTATTTTTATTATATGACAACAAGTTTGATAAATTTCTGGGAAAATTTAGGAGCGGTTCAGCTATTAAATTTGAATGGAGAACCCTTCCCAGGAAAGGTGAGTGGCAGTCGATTGAAGCCATACACCAGTGATCTAGCTAGATTACCACATGATGGAAGCACAGTCTTAGCACTCCAAGCAGTTGAAAGGAGCCACAGGACTATAAAATACATTGCATGGGTTGTGGAGCTGCGCGATTGGGGAACTGCACGAAACGAAGGAATGTCGCAGTGTAAGCAGAAGCACGTGGGGAGCTGCACTATTAAAGAAAAAACCATGCAGGGAAGCTATAAAGTGATCGTTATGGTCATTGTTCATGATTTGATAGTGAAAAAATGGCTAAATGGAGTGGGGGGTGGCATTTAAGTTGGAATTTAAGGGCAAGATCTTTGAAAATCTGCCTCCAATCTAGAATTTATGAATGGATTTTGGGGGGAATGGTTGGATTTGAATTCGAAACTACCTATAAATGACAGATGGTTTCCGAGTGAAAAACACTTGGCATTTTGGGAATTGAGGTGTTGAGCTTTGAGGCATGCATGAACCTTGAGAAATTTGAAGCATTAATAGTGAGTTCAACATTTGATAGGTTTCCAAAGGAGATGCAGGAGTTTTTTACTAGCATCATATCGGCGCCCGCAGAAACTATGAGTGTTGGAGAAGCAATGGTAGTTGAGGGAGTTTCCCCGGAGGTAGTAATGGCAACTGAGGGAGCTGCCCCAAAGGTAGCCAGTGTCAAAGTACCTGCAGAGGTATGTAAATCACCGTGGTTGCCCAAGCCAAGGCCTACGCTGCCCAAAGAGGGATTGAAAACGAAGAAGAATAAGCAGAAAGCGACATCGCAGTCCGCGTGTCACCTAGAAAACACCCACAGAAGGAAAAGCCCACCACGTAGGAGAAGGGCAATGTAGTCGACTTGGAACCTGAAGAAGACATTGAAGAAATCATTATGGGTGGGGAATATGTTGACATGGGAATAGAGGACATTGAAGTTGAGGGCTCAGACCCTATCTCTAAATTGCCTGAATATATTCCTCCACGTCGAGGCAAAGCAAAGGTCCCAAAGGACATTGATGAGAGCAAAGTCACACTACATACACTGTTGATGCTAGAGAAGATCACATTTGGAGGACCGTACCTGGTGCACATTCCCCATTTAAAGCTTGAGGATTGGGATTTGGTCGATACAGAGTGCTTTCCCCACTTGGTGACTGACACATTCATGCACCGCATCTTCTATAAAGACTCTAGTGTGACAGCGCTAGAGCCGAGACAGTGGATAAATTGGGTGGACAAGGCAGGACTGCTAAACATTCTTGGGTGCTACACTACCACCGCATGCCCATAAATTTGATAGTGATCAAAAAGTTTCTATGCTTGGTGCACGATGGGTGCCTAAGGTTAGGAGAACCAATACCAATCACTAACATATTGATCCATAGGATAACTCTGCTACCGCATTCAAGATTGAATCTGACCATGGAATTTGGTGGCAAGATAGGCGAGCACGACCTTATTGAGCACATGAAGGACAAGTTCAACCTCCCCAAGAAGCCATGCGGCTACTCCATTTCTAGTATAATTGACCATGTGGTCAAAGTAGCCACCCAAATCCTGGCTAGGAAGATTATGAGGAAGTATCGCATAGATGAAGTGCCAGCACGGGTCATATCATTAGCATCCCAGTGTGTAGAGGGTGTACGATTCAACTGGGCGTGATACCTCTGTAGTAAGTTCCTCACAAATTGTAGAGAGTCGTAGGATCAGAGCAAGACCTTTTACTATAAATGGTTGTTGCTTTCCATTCTACTAGTCACGTGGGAGTTACCAGAGGATAGTCAGTTTCCTCCGGTCGTGAAGGATTTACCAGAAGCAGCAAAATTTGCTTCACTATGGGAAACAAAGGATCCCAAAAGGGTCAAAGATAGCAAGATATTTTGGGTCTTGATGGAATCAAGCATCCGCGTTGCCATTAATCACAAACTACGATTATCACCGACTATCTTTGAGCAGCGGTCAGAGTATGTAGAGTTCAAGGCGAAATACACTGCACCTTTATTAGAGTGTGAAACGACCCCGAGAAAAAGTGGTATGATCTTCCACATCTGGCGACGGGCGATGCAATCGTCGCAGTCCTAGAGAGTTGGCCAGCAGATTGACGCATGGCTTTGGACTTGTCAGTTGGGTCTAGAAATTCTGCAGTGAAGCACAAGAAGGAACAGGCTAGATTAAAGATGGAACAATTGGCCAAGAAGAGGAAGAAGGAGGCTGAGGACAAAGCCAAGGCAGAGCGCACTGCCAGAAAGCAGACATAACAGGAGGAAGGAGAGGAAGAGTGTGACTCTGACAGGAGTCAGAAATTTCCTTCCCCAGAGATAGAGGAGGAAGAACAGCCGTTAGAACAAGGAGGAGCAGACCCAGAGACTACTCCATTCCAAGTTAAGCACAACAGAGAGTAGGAAAACGTAGGGTCGAGGAATAATTCCAAGGCTAGAAAACATCCCTCAACCCAATCACCTTGACAGAAGGTGATTTGAATGACATTGGCAATGCGGTGAGGGATGCGACCACGAAACTGTTGTTGCAGTTCGAACTGCAATAGAAATAGGCCTTGGGTGCCATTCAAATAGGTCTGCGTGAGCTGCAAATCAAAACTTCACAAGAAACAATGTAGCATCAACTAGTTTGGTGCCTGGAACTTTAGAAATAGCAGAAATGGTGCACACACTGGATCCTTGAGCCATAGTGCTACCAGATGGAGCGCTGACTACAAAAGTAGAAGCTTAGAGGGCCATTGTCATCACCCTCAGGAGGGTTTGGCTAAACTTGGTTGTGCTTCCAAGTGAAGCCCTTCACACCTTGCAAGATGGTGTGATCGCAAAACTTCGGGCTTAGGAACAGTGCACACTAAACATTATCAGTGAGCAGAAGGTGAACAATGCTTAGATGGTTGTACATAAGAAATTTTCCATTGATCTCCTTAAGGCCATCATGGAAAAGAATGAGCGCATGACCAAGGTAGTGACTAATGCATACAAGACTGTTCTAGAGCTGGATATTCCTAAAGATGCGCTAGTGGAGGTGAGATTTCAGAAGCTCATTGCGAATGTGCGTGAAGTGAGAACAGAGTTGGCTAAGGTTCAGTTTGAACTGAACCTTAAGATTACAGACCTCAAGTTGAGGGTCCAACCTTCGACTCTGCCAAAGGTGAAGGAGTAGCGCAAGGCTGTTGTCAAAGATATAGTAGCAGTTGTTGATGCCGCAGTGAAGGATTGCACTGCGCTTTTCGAGCAGGTGCTCGAAGTAGTTACCAATCTACAAGAGGATCCCAACCTATAGAGTTTAGAAATAGAAGCGCAAGAATTGCAACAGAGATACAATGAAGTCAAAGCGATGGCACGTACGGTCGCCATTACACAACGATTAGCAAAGTTGCAGGAGGCAAAGGCGCTAAAGGAACAAGTGGATGCAACACATCACAAAGAGGGAATTCTCAAGGCCATAATAGGGTTTTGGCTCGATGAAGACTATGTGATCATGACCACCATTGAAGGCAAAATAGATAGTCTACAAGAAACATAATAGAAAATACAGGCATACAACACAGGGCCAGTGATGGAGCAGTTGGTCAAGCAAGTGAAGCAGGCGGCAACACAGTGCACCACCGAAGTTGTGGTGGTACATGTGGAGTTGGGAGGTCTTTGTGAAAAGATCTTTGTGATAGCAGAGTGACTCGAGGGAAAGTCACCATGTTTTTGTTGGGGGCCTATTAGGAAGGGGTTACCCTAGAGCCACTTTTGGGGTCAAAAGCCCAAGTTTTGGGGCAGAAAGCCCAAATTTTGTATGAAAGATTGTAAAGTCTCTGCATTTTGTGGTCGCGGAGTGTGAAGATGTAAAGATTCACTAAGGGTTTCTGCCCTTTTTTCGTAAGTCATTTCAGCTTTAGAGATCTGTTCGTGCTTCGTGGACCATGGGATTGTATAAAAAGAAGTCTTAGAAGAGTCTTTTAGTAGGAAGTAAGAAAGTGTGAATTGATGTAATGGGTCTGTGAGAGCTAAGAGCAAAGAGTCTTAGCATAGGAAAGAGGCTTTGCAGCTGTGTGCACAGAGGCCTAGGGTAGAAGTCTGCAATTGTGTGTGTGGACCCCTGCAGTTGTGTGCACAGTGTAGTTAGAGTTTATATTGGATATCTGAATTATCAATAAAGAGAAGTATTTTGGAATTACCTATGTATTTTACTTCTGTTAAATGCATGCGATTATGTTATGTTGAACACTAGGTTTATGTTTTAATGCTATTCTGATGTGCGAATCTATATGTTTCTCTTCTCTATATGAATGCATGTAAAGATATATGTTTACACGAAGATAATCATAACACATGTTAAAGCATCCAATACTCAAGATAATCTGGGTAAATATAGTAGTAGGAATCGACTTAGAGGCACATAAGTGCCTAATCTACATAATTAGGGTAAGCAGAGGTCTAGAAGACGACTAAGAGAAGCATATCGATAAGCCCTAAGAGGCTTATCGATCTGCACGAAGGAATAGTTGAAGGTATGAAAGCGACATCACAACCATATCAGGGTGTGAAAACTTGGTTCCTACATCCCCCCATAATGCTTTGGGTGAGACTTCAGTCCGCACTCTACGGAATGATGCCGAAAGGGCTAGTAGTGTAGGGATTTGCTTAGATGACTAATGTTGAACCTAGCTTAGGGCCCATTAAGCCAACAAATACCTACATGAGACAGAGACGGGGCATAGAGGGGTCCCAACAGCTAGAAGTATAAGACAACCACATATAGAGAGAATTTGGGGTTGTGGACCTCTAGTATGGTTATGGGATCCATGGATCTAGTGGATTTGTGGGATACTCCACTCCTTAGTGATCCTGATCAAAATAACAAACAAACTGATTCATTCACAAGAAAACACATGGGGAGTCACCAAAGCCCTCACCATAGGATGAGGCAGATTTTTTCTCAGGATTGGGGCTGTTGGGTACAGGAATTGCACTTAAGGAAGCTCCTTCAACACTGAATTGTCAACCCAGTGGTTTCATAAACTTAGAGACGAAGCACACGTAATATCAGAAGTGGTATAAAATTTTACTATTTCTATTCCTACTTCTCAATTGAAATCTTACAAAATCAAATAGAAAAATCTCAAAGGAAATTGACACCAAAGTAATTCTAGTGTTGGAATATAAAAGAATGCATTTGCGAAGAAATCAAATAAAGGAACTTTCACACTGTTGTAAAAAATCTTAACTACTGAAGTAAAACTCTATGTTTATCCTCAGTATAGGTGATGGTAGTTTAACAAGTGGGCCCTTGAAAAGATATTCCTTCTAAATGATTTTCCTTCTCCCATTAAGCAGTCATTCCTGTACTCCTGCAATATACTTGCACTAGTAAAGGTAAAAATATTATATGAGAAGTATATTTTACACTTATACTGAAGACTTATGTCTTCGCGTAGGGGATCTAAGCCTCAAGCTTGGAGCACCCTGTTCCTGTAACAAGACACTGGTTCTTGTATAGGAACATAGCTTCCTACACCAAGTATTCCAATTAACTTTTGGAAAAAATAAAAGGTGTGTTAACTCTTAGCGCAAGGAGTTACTCCTAGATTGCAAAAGGAGTAAGCCTTAAACATCATGATTTCATTTCAAAATTTACAAGGGTTTTTTGAGTGGTGGGATGGCTTTTGAAGGAGTTTTGAAATGATTGTGTTCCTCTTTAACTTTTGTGCATTTGGCAAGCTGTGGCAAGAATAATTTGTGTGGTTAAGTGAGTAATATAGGGGAGCAGAGGAAAGAGAACTAGTAGTTGATACTTATCCTAAGAAAGCTAAGTATCTTAAGACAGTGACCTCAACTACATAAAGCCTTATAGCAAACTCTGTTTTTTGATAAGGAAAATAACAAATAGAAAGTAGGAAAAAGTATAAAGTATTTCATAAATCCTTTGTGAAACCTTCACTAACAATTTCTACTTAAATTTATATTATGATTTACAGCAAACTAGATAGTAGACAAGTCATCATTAGATCCTCTTAATGATTCTCACTCATACTATACTAGCTGCTATAATTTACCATTTAAAATATTAAAACAAGCTTGACAAGGAAAACAACAATTAGGAAGTACAAACAGGTATAAATTTTCTCACAAATCCTTTGTGAAACTTTCACTAGCAAGTTATACTTGAACACATATTATAATTTATAGAAAACTGAATATAGATAAGTCATCATCAAATCCTCTTAATGATTATCACTCATACTATACTAGCTACTGCAAATTTATAATTCAAAAAGTTGAAAACATGAGATAGAAAAACCACACATTAGATATGACTTGAATCATAGAATCCTCCAGCATGAAGTGTAGAAAATACTATTTTATTAAGTTGAGTCTTCAGGTGAACCAAAATCCAACCCAGAAGTGATATTTACAAAAGGTATATATAAGGAGAGAGACACCAACTCCAACTCTCCTAAATTGGTAGTTTGTTAAAATTGGCAACTAGGGCCAAACTCCATGTGGATCACCTTATTTATGGCTTCTGATATTTTTCCTAGATTCCTTTCATTGAGAGGTGTAGGATTGATCTAAAGATCATCCAATTCCAATAAGTATTTATGGAGCTATGAATTTATTTTGATTATGGACAAATTGTCAAGGTCGGCCATCAAACTTATGTAGGCTCAAAAGCCCAACAGTCATGTCTATTCAACCTCAATGTTTCAATATAAATACAAGGAGCATTCTTCTCATTTGGACAATTCAATTCACTCATCTTCTCTCTCTCTCCTATGCATAAAAGGGGCCTCTCTCTCTCACACACGTGTGGCTGAAAGGAAGACGTCCTAGGGTGAAGAAGACGCAGAAAGAAGGACACTAGGGCAGCAGGTCATCTCTTTGACTAGCGTTGACCAAGCGTTGACCTTCCTGAAGTGCAGACTGGGTTTGGTTGCCTCTCCTAGGCAGGCCACAATTTTTGGCATGAAAATCAAGGTGATCTGACCTCTAGTTTGACCGGTGTTGACTGACCTAGTTTAGGGCTACAATTTGACTTCTGAAATCTGCAAATTAACTGAACTTTTGGGGTTGTTCAAGGGTTATTTCGTCAGGTTGTTCGAGGACAAGTTGACTGGAGATTTACCAAGTATTTTAGAGGTCAATTTCAGCTAGTTTGACCAAGTTTGACTTTGCTGATCTAGGGTTTGCTGTTGCTGATATAAAATTACAGAATTTAGATTTTGTACTATTTCTCTCTGTTGAACTATTGAAGATAAAAGAAGATTTGATAAAATGGTTTCCCCACATTGGGTTTTGCCCCTGGCTAGCCGCCACATCTTGTGTCTCTTGTCTTGGCTTATTTTATGTTGATCATTTAATGTTCTATCTGCACTTTACTTAATGTATATGTGATTGCTAATCTATGGCTAATAAGAAGAAAAATAAGTAAACTGCTCTAAGCGTAGAACATACCATAATTTAACATGGTATCAAAGCTGAGGTGAAAACAAAGCGCAAGCAAGAGCAAGAGCAAGAGAAATCACTGAAGAGAAGGTTGGCAAGGCTATCTTAAAGAAATCATGGGGTCCTCAACACACTTCCCTACTGAAGACAAACTCTGTGAGAAGTCTAACTATCACGGATGGAAGATGTCTCTCGATATAACATTAAAAGAGCAGGAAGTGTTGGACCATGTTATAGGCAGGATTGTTGAGCCTCCATCAAATGCATATGTTGCTGCTAGGAACAAATGGACCAAGGGAGAATTCAAATCAAGGAATATCATCCGGGACTCTATCGACAAGCGCTTGGTGGCCTATGTTTCCGAGCTGAACACCTCCAAGGAAATATACGATAGAGTGGTGAGTTTATTTAAAGTTAATGATGCAAATCAAGTCTTGTTTCTTAGAAATAAACAGAAGGAAATTAGGAAGGGAAAATATGAGAGTATGCAAGCATAGTTCTTAAGGATCATCGAGATCAAGAACGATTCCTCTCTATTGGAGAAGTAATTCCTGACACGGAAATGACGTTCACAACTCTTGGAGGACTACCATCTGAATGTTATATATTCAGGACTACTCTTCTCAATAATAACGTAATTCCTGGATTTGAGGAATTAATGGCCAAATGAATTCAAGAATAAATGAGGATGGAAGAGCAAAAAATTCCCATACTTAAAGGTCATCCCTCTGTCTTTTCTTCTTATACTAAAAGAAGAAACAATTCCCGGACTAAATTCAAAGGTAAGGTTGGACCAAAGGATGGAAGAAAAGGACGATGTTACAATTGCAATAAAACGAGTCGGTATGCAAGGGAGTGCCCTGATAAAAGGGACTCACACCTGGACAATGATCAAAATCCCTCTCAAGGCAATCAAAGGAATGACAAGTCAAATATGTTGGGTAGTGGAGGTCTCGTGTAACAGTTTTGGGTCTGTTAGCCTAGAAATTAGGGTAAGAATATTGTAAACCTTCGAAATATGTGGAGCGCAAAATGTAAAAACTAGAGTCAAAGGGTTGTCTGCCCAAGAAATAATATAGAATAATAGGAAGAAAGTCAGTCCGCAGACCATAGGAAGGTATAAATAGAGCGCGGCTCTATGGGAAAAAGGCATTTTTTTTGGTATGGTCTTAGATCTGAATTGTAATGGGTTTTTGAAGAGAAGAGTTTGGAAGCATTTGTAAGTCCGAGTCAAGGGTTTTGGTAGTATATAGAGGCTCTGTAGCTATGTGCGCAGAGGCATAAAAGAGTCCATAGCTGTGTGCACGGACCCCTACAGCTGAATGCGCAAGTGGATCTGGATGTATTGGTGATAAAGACAAAATAAAGATAAGTTGCTTCTATAATTCTGTGTTAATTATCACGGATCTGACTCTTTGTATGGTTAATATAACTGTTTGATCTATGTGCATATGCTTATGTTATGAATGTATGTAAATTTGAGGTTATTCGAAGTGCGCGAACTAGTTAAATCTGTTAAAAGTTTTCTTAAAGACCCTCCTAAGAAGCTCTGACTTACACAAGTAATTAATATCGCGACTTAACCCGGGTCTGGATCTACGTGGAAGGAGAGCAGTGCGAGGCTGCAAAATGGTGTGCGAACCCTCCAGACCACATCTAGACATCCCAAGGGTGCGGAAACCTATTTCTAGCACCCTCCCCTACTACCTCGGGTGAGACCTCAGTTCGCACTCCGCGGGCTGTTGCTGAAAGGGCCGGTAGCTGCGAGATTTGTTTGGCTAAGTAATTCTTCCGAACGTAGGTCAGGCCCATATAAGCCAACAAATGGTTCCGTTTCTGGGACCTGGATCTGCCTAAGGGGTGTCTGATGGTGGAATGCTGGAACTCTATAAAGAAAGAAGTTAATGATCGAAGGGATCAGAAACCGTAGGGGTTCAGAGTACATCACCACACAAACCAGAGGTTGAAAATGATGAGTGCAATCCAGCTGCCAGTATTCAAAGGAGTAGGAATCGAAGATCCAGAACAATTTTGGTTCGTGGTAATGTTGGTATGGGACACACACAGAATTATAGATGATAATATCAGAAAGGCCACTCTAGTAAGCACGCTACTGGACCGAGCACTGACATGGTATATAAATTACTCAAGTGATCACCAACCGCGAGGACTGTAGAGATCCAGACCAAACTGAAGAAAGAATTTAGCCGGCCAAAGTCAGAGACGCAGTCGATCATAGGGTTCAAGGAGATCGCGATGATGCATGGCGAGACCCCGTGGGACCTGGATCAAAGATTGAAAAGTACCATCCGCGAAGCGAACATGACACTGTCGAATGTGAAACACTCCGCTTGGTTTGTGGCATCATTGACACCACATTTGAGGGCGGTGTTGTCACAAAAAAATATCTCAACCTAGGCTGAAGCATTGGAGACAGCAATGAGGTTGCACGAGACTCTATTATAGGACGCGGGGTTGGGAGTTCAGCAGATCCAAGCGCAGATACAAAACTTGTGTTTGGAAATGAAGAAATTAAAAGGACCAGGCACCCCAACAAACGATGCCAGAGGAAGTATGGTGTATAAAGTGCAGAGGCCAGGGGCATGATGAATATCACTGCCTAGTCATTGCAAGTTATGTGGCAACGGGGGGACCAAAACCATTGCAACCAAAGGTGCAGGCAGGGCCAAGCGTGACAACCCCTCTCTGGTGCACGATCTATCAGGTGGGAGGGAAGAATAACACAAATAACTGTCATCTACTGCAAAAATATAACCAGACCCCCCAACAGCTATTTTGCAACTTTTGCAGATCGATGGACCACGAGGAAAGAGACTGTCATAGCTATCAATTATTAATGGACCATTCACCTGCTTACAAAATTCAAACTGAAGCAAGAGGTCAGGATCTAGCTATGGCGATCGGGCGTAGCGGGTTCTAGGGACGTGGACGAGGACAGGGCAGAATGGGGCTAGGAAGGGGTTGCAAACAACTCATCTGTTACAATTATGGAGGACCAAGACATTACACATGGGAGTGTACCAACCCAACTATAATTTCATGTAATTACTATGATCAATTCAATCATGAGCTAATAGATTGCCCTACGTTGATAGCCCAAATTATGGAAAAGAGAGAAGCACAACCAACAACGACCTAGAACATGCAGATGATGAGGTGCGAACCCCGCGAGGAAGATCCCAAAGTAAACATGGTACTGAGAAGTGGCATGACCACAAGAGCGGATAGAAGGAACTTAATTAAGGAAGATGCAGGGGCTCGTAAGGAGACATATCTGGAAGCTAGGGAAAGCTTTGCGGAGGTCTCTACCCCAGGTAGTAGGGATCAGCCTGAGCCGGACAGGGATCCCTCGATGATAACTACCTTTTTAGAGACATGCATAAAATTTCTTCATGATAGCAGGGCAGTTAAAGGCTTGCAGGAGTTGATAAAAAGATGCATAGGATGGAGTGAACCTCACGTAGTTCAAAAGTTGGGAAGACATGTGTTGTGGAATGGGAGGGAAATGTGACTAACAGCATAGATCGGTGATTATGAGATGGATCAGGTCATTCTAGATCTAGGCTCAGATGCCAACGTACTACCTAAACAGACTTGGGAGCGCATGGGTAAGCCTACACTACAATGGTCCCCTATCCAATTACAGATGGAAAACCAGCGAAAGATCCTACCCATGGGAAGGCTGCAAGGAATTACGGTAGATATTGATGGTGCAAGTACTCGAATAGACTTTGAAGTGATTGAAGTCATGGATGAACGTACACCTTATCATGTGTTGTTAGGAATAGACTAGGTCACCAACATGAATGGGGTGATTAATTTAAAGAAGCAGACAATGATATTTGAAACAAATTTGCTTCGCGTAGTCATTCCGCTAGATCCGGCTAAAGCACCACACTATATTGAACCCGTGCGCAACAAAGAGAGTGACGACGAATGAGACGGTATCTACAGAATGGCAGCACAAAGGCAAGAATGGGTCAGGACAACGGAGGATAGAAGGATATCACGGGGCTATGTAGAGTCTTGCACCACCGATTTAGATGAAGAAGATGAGCGGTGGCATAACATGTTGAACTGAGTGACCACGCTACACTGCAATATGGTGACTAAATCTCTGTACTGTGTAACAGCCCAAGATCATGAATTGCCGACGTATGATGGGCTAACAATAATAGATGAATTCCTAACCAAATTTGAAATCGTAGTACTAGAGCACCAACGATTTGATGCGTTGAGATGGGCGTTGTGAGCGATGCCTGCACGACGGTGGAGCACACATGAAGGGACTCTCGAATATTGGTGCAGCTGTAGGCGCATGCTAAAGATCCGATTTTGGAAACCGAAACTACACATAACAGAGAAATACGATGGAAGGGATGACCCACGCATGCACCTGACCAGATAAATCAAAGCCTACGGAGAGGAACCTCAACCAAAATGGGTGCACTTATTTTATCACATCCTGGATGTCATTCCCAGAAACTGGTATACTGAAGCAGAGCTGTAGCATGACACAGGCAAGTGGAATATCTTGTGCAAAGGGTTTTTGTCGACATTCCTTTTTTAAGATCAATGGATGGATCTCGTGGATGATGGGTTATAGCTGGTAAAGGATGCCATTTTCAAGGCGCCACTGGAACCAGAAGAAATTGTGCAGCCCGACTGGTCGTGACAGCTGAGCCAGGCTCTCGAATGCTATAATGTCCAAGTAGAAGATGATGAGGATGATCCGCGAAACGTTAATATTCCCGAATCAGAGGGGATCCGTGAGGTGCGCGGACCCGAAATTGAAGATTTGGATATCATAGCACCATTGAAAACGAGACTAGTCAATATCGGAACAAAAGAGGAGCCGAAGTATGCAACACTTGGGGAATATTGGGATGACGCCACCATGGAAAAGGTCGTCGAATTGCTTCGGGAATATCAAGATTTATTCCCAACAAAAATCATGAAGCTAAAAGGGATCCTAGGAGACCTGGGAATAATGCAGATATCATTGAAGGTAGACGTGAAACCAGTTATCAACGACCCTACCAATTGAATCCAAAATATAAAGCAAATTTCTGCAAAGAACTGGACAAGATGCTGGCAGCAGGAATCATTGAACTAGTCAAGGAGTCCGACTGGGTAAGTCCGATGGTGGTGCAGGAGAAGAAACATAAGGGTGAGATTCACATCTACGTGGATCTCAAGAAGCTCAATGATGCCTATGTTAACAATCTGTTTCCAACAACATTTACAGATAAGGTACTGGAAAATGTGGGGGGGCAAGAAGCCTACTCCTTCACGGATGGGTTCTCAGGATACCACCAGATCAAGATCGCGCCAGAGGATAGCAGTAAAACAACGTTCGCCACTGAATGGGGGTTCTTTTAGTACACAGTGATGCCCTTTGGACTGCATAACGTGCCAGTGATATTCTCAGAAATAGTGGTAGCGGCATTCAAGGAATTTATACACAATTTCTTGGAGGTCTATCTTGATGACTGGACCGTGTTTGGACTGGTTAAGAAACACATAGCGAGCATATGGTTAATGCTAGATACTTGCCACCAACACCAGATTGCACTAAACCTAAAAAAGTGTACTTTCCTTGTCCCATTCGGGAACCTAGTGGGCCATGTGGTCTGTAAGCAAGGCCTAATGGTGGATCTAGAAAAAATCGTTGTCATACTCAATCTGCAAGCGCCGTGAAGTTTCAAACAACTACACGCCACACTGGGACACATGGGCTACTATCAGAAGTTCATCAAAAGCTAGGCCCAGATCACGGCTCCAATGGAACAGTTGCTGAAGAAGGATGCTATTTATCTCTGGAATGAGGAATGCAACAGAAGTCTGGAGGTGCTTAAGGAAAAGATGGCATCCACCCCAATATTGGTCTTTCTGAAGTGGGATGTTGAATTTCATGTGCATGTCGATGCGTCATGTATCGTGTTGGGGGCAGCCTTACTCAACCAGGAGCGGAGGGAATTGGCCATCCGATTGCATTTGCAAGTCGCTGGTTGTCAAATGGTGAGAAGAATTACCCCACTACCGAGCAAGAAGTATTAGTGATGGTATACGCGCTTCAAAAACTCTGCCACAATCTACTTGGAGCCCACTTTAAGATTTATATCAATAACTTTGCGTTAAAATACCTAGTGAATAAGCCTGTGTTGGGGGGGTGCATTTGTAGATGGTTGTTGTTATTCCAGGAATATGACTTTCAGGTCATCGTAAAGTCGGGACATCTAAACGCAGGCCCAAATAACCTATCCCAAATTGGGACCAGCGAAGAGCCCACCAATTTAAAGGATGAACTCCTGGATGCACAATTATATGCGGTGCGCATAGCAGATGGCCATTTTGAGGATATAATCCATTTCTTAACTACAGGAACCGCGCTGCCAGGATATTCTATTCAACAGAAGAAGGAATTGGTGATACACGCAGCAGACTTCACCGTGATTACAGGACACCTCTACAAAATGGGCAACGACGAAATATTACGTAGGTATGTCCCGGAGTTCGTGCGAGGACAGATCCTGGTTGAAGCACATGGGGGGATTGCTGGTGGACATTATGCAGGTCACTCCATAGCCCAAAAGATTCTTCACGCAGGATTATGGTGGCCCACTATGCATCCATATTCGAAAGCATACTGCCGAGCCTATGACGTATGTTAGTGGACAGGGAAACCGTTGCAAAGAGATGAAATTCCGCTCCAACCACAGATGACACTACAACCATTCAAGATGTGGGCAATCGACTTCGTAGGACCTATCAAGCTGCGAGGGAAGTCGAGCACATGCTATATCATCACCGTGACAGAATATTTGACTCGACGGGTAGAGGCACAGCCAATTAAGGACTGCACGGCTGCAATAGCTGCGAAGTTTTTGTTCGAGAACATACTAACAAGGCTTGGATGTCCCAAAATTCCCATGAGATATTGGGGAATGCATTTTTTGAATGAAACGATCAGTGCACTCACTAAGGAATTCCAGATATATCACCAATAGAGTATGCCATACCACCCACAAGCAAATGGGACCGTTGAAGAATTCAACAAAATCTTGGAAACCACATTGACTAAGGTCTATAATGCGTAGTGAAAATACTGGGACTTGTGCATCCCTGCTGTGCTATGGGCATACGGAACCACGTGCAAGGCGCTGACGAGTTAGACACCTTTTTTATTAGTCTATGGCAAGGAGGTCATTATGCCTATGGAATATATTGTGCCTAGTCTGCGGATTGCAACAATAATAGGAATGGCCGATCACGAGGCTTTGGAGGAACGACTCTCACAGCTAGAAGAACTGGAGGAGAAACGGTTTTTGGCTAGATTCCATCAGCAAGTACAGAAACAACACAAGCAATCGTGGTATGATCACCATATCAAGGTGCACACCTTCAAGGAGAATGATCTAGTATTGCTATACGACAGTAAGTTCACGAAATTCCCTGGCTAACTCCTAATGCATTGGTTGGGATCCTATGTCGTCAAAGAAGTTACCGATGGGGGTGTGGTTCAGCTTACCAAACTCAATGGAGGCCCCTTCCTGGGTCGACTGAATGCCAGTTGCTTGAAGCTCTACACAGGCAGACCGACCACCTAACTAACCAACCGAGGGACAATCTCACCACTCCAGCCAATTGAAAGAGAACGTGGGACGATAAAGCAGTCTGGGGGAAAGAGGCACACTTGCTAGGATACACGTCGATTTAGCCCATCACCAAGATCGTGGTTGCACAGTAAGAAGTGCGTTGATGCGTTGCTAAGAGGAGAAGTGACTGTTCCTATCTCTATTCATGACAAGATGTCTACATTATGGCAAAAGGGAGCAGGCAGTGGGAAATTAAGAGAAGGAGTACGAGCTGGATATGGAACAAGCTGCCACAGATTCTACATGAGGATTCTAGAACAGGTGGGAACCAGTGAATTTGAAATTCAAATCTCTTATAAATCACCGAGGGGCATACACAAGGCAACCTACACTTGTGGAAAACATATGCTGGTTATCGATATGGACCTTTTCATTATCTCTACACAAGAAGTAAGCCCGAGGGTGGTGATATGGCCGATGGAAAGATAGGACTTTCTAAGGAACATGGTGTGGACAGCTGCGGGCGCCCCGCAGAGTACAGCATCAACCATACGGGATCTACCAGAAAAAGGGAACCACGAAGCAGAATTGGTCCGGATGTCGTTTCCCTGGCCAGGGGCAAGCCAATGAACTACAACAAAACAGTGAAAGGATGGCAAGACGAAGACCACGGGTAGCACTACAATTAATACGGCATCTCTGAGGTACCTTGAGGATTGGTATTTCATGGATAGTAGCGAAGGTATTGCAAAATTGCAACACAAGCTGCAACAGACAGTGCAAAGAGCAGACACGAAGATCGAAAGTAGCTACGGTGGTACAAGGAGGTCACGTATGTGGCTCCCCCACTAGAGCTAAAATCCTATGAGGGGGTGTTCTATGTTAACTGAGCAGAGCAGAATGAGCATTATCGGTCACAAGAATTGGTAGAAACAACAGAGCAGGAGCCAAACAAAGCATTGTAGGAGACAATGCGGAAGCAGTAGGATGACGAGTGTCACTCAAAGGGAGTTGAACTGTGAAGCCAAGGTAACATGTCTTGCCACACCGACGAGTGACTCGAGGCGAGTCACGATGATTGTGTTGGGGGACTGTTGGGTAGCAAAGGTCTCGCATAACAATTTTGGGTCTGATAGCCTAGAAATTAGGGTAAGAATATTGTAAACCTCTGAAATATGCAAAGTGCGAAATGTAAAAAGTAGAGTAAAATGGTTGTCCACCCAAGAAATAATATAGAATAATAGGAAGAAAGTCAGTCTGCGGACCATAGGAAGGTATAAATAGAGCACGGCTCTATGGGAAAAAGGCAGTTTTTTTTTGTATGGTCTTAGATCTGAATTGTGATGGGTTTTTGAAGAGAAAAGTCTGGAAGCGTGTGTAAGTACAAGTTGAGGGTTTGGGTAGTAGATAGAGGGTCTACAGCTGTGTGTGCAGAGGCCTAGAAGAGTCCACAGCTGTGTGCACAGACCCCTACACCTGAGTGCACAGGCGGATCTGGATGTATTGGTGATAAAGTGGAAATAAAGATAAGTTCCTTCTATAATTCTATGGTAATTATTGCGGATCTGACTCTTTGTATGGTTAATATAACTATTTTATCTATGTGCATATGCTTATGTTATGAATGTATGTAAATCTAAGGTTATTCTAAGTGCGCGAATTGGTTAAATATATTAAAAGTTTGCTTAAAGACCCTACTAAGAAGATCTAACTTACACAAGTAATTAATATCACGACTGAACCCGGGTCCAGATCTACGCGGAAGGAAAGGAGCGGGAGGCTACAGAATGGCATGCGAACCCTCCAGACCACATCTAGACATCCCAAGGGTGCAAAAACCTGGTTCCAGGACCCTCCCCTTCTACCTTGGGTGAGACCTCAGTCCGCACTCTGTGGGCTATTGCCGAAAGGGCCGGTAGCTGCGGGATTTGTTTGGCTAAGTAATTCTTCCAAACTTGGGTCAGGCCCATATAAGCCAAAAAAATGGTAGAGGTAAAAGAAGTGCCAGAAATCAAGGAAGAGGACAACCATTCAAGAAGGCAAGAAATTTCAGGTATGAATCTAACACTATTAACAATAAGCAAGATGAATATTATCTAACAACAGCTCTATCCTTCAGATTCGCTGGGAAATTGTCTTATTGATAGTGGTGCCTCAGGGCACTTCACTGGTTAAAAAGAATCTCTGTATAATCTGATAGAGAAGGAAACCAACCTGGAAATTTTCCTTGGAGATAGTTCAAAATATACCGTGAAAGGCGTAGGAAATGTCACTCTTCAATTGCATCAGGGTAATACCATCCACTTACAAGATGTATTATATGTACCTGATCTCAAAAAGAACCTGGTGTCCATTTCAGCTATGGAAGACAAAGGCTACAATGTGGCCTTCAGTGATGGCAAGGTACTTGTATGGAAAAATAACTTTAAAGATGCTTTTACTCTTGGATTTCGAGTTGATTCATTATATCAGGTCGGTGGAAGTCTACTAGGTGTCATGTCTTGTGACACATCTCTTCAGTCTGAACTATGGCATCGGAGGTTTGCTCACCTTCATTATATAGCTCTACCTCATGTAAGAAAAATGGTGACCAGGATGCCCGAGTTCATATTAGAGAAAGAAGGTGTATGTCCAGGATGTGCTGAAGGGAAGCTCGAAAGGGAACCATTCCCCTCAAGCCAAAGAAAGACCTTCGATATATTGCAATTGGTTCACTCATACATATCTAGTATGATGCCTATGAACTCCTTGGGAGAATATTTATATTACCTCAGATTTATAGATGATTATTCTCACAAGACTTAGATATACTTCTTGAAAAAGAAGGATGAAGTGTTCTCTTGGTTTCGGCACTTCAAAGCCTTAATCGAGAATCAAACTGAAAATAAGATCAAGATCTTAAGGACTGATTATGGGACTGAATATGAATCCAATGAGTTCCATGACTTTTGCAAAGAGGATGGCATTAAGAGGGAGACTACTAGACCATATACTCCTAAACAGAATGGTGTGGCGAAAAGGAAGAATCGTATAATTGTGGAAGTTCTATGTGTTATGCTCCATGATCAAAGACTTCCGAAGTTTCTATGGGCCGAAGCTGCAAAAACCGTCGTATATGTACAAAACCGATGCCCTCATCAAGCATTGGGTTCCAAGACTCCCAAAGAAATGTTCACCGATAAGAAACCTGACATATCTCATTTTAGAATTTTTGGAAGCCCTGTATATTTTCATGTGCCTAAAGAAAAAAGGAATGAATTGGGTGCATCTAGAAAGAAAGGAATCTTCGTAGGCTATAGTGAAAATACTAAGGGCTATAGAATCTATGTAGCCGGTTAAAGGGAAGTCGATATTAGTCATGATGTCACCTTTGACAAAGATATGGCTCTTAGCAAAGTAGACAATCTTCCTACTTTAAGGGGATATAAAGAAGCTGACACCAGGGAACCGAAGGAAAAGGAAGATGAGACAATGCTCGATGTGGAAGAACCTATGGATCCTATTGATCCTCCTCCACAAGAGCCTTCCTCTTCTAGGAAGAGGCATTCATGGCTTAGGGGGACACTTGATGATGCTGAAGGACACATTGCACCCAGAGGAACCTTCCGTGAAAGTAAGAAGTCGAACAGGTATCAGGGATACCTGACCATCATGATCATGATCATCCAAAATGAGCCTTCGTCATTCACAGATGCTGTCAAGCATCAAGTATGGAAGGATGCTATGACCGAGGAATATGAGTCCATTATGAAAAACGTTGTTTGGGATGTGGTCCCCAGACCACAGGACAAAGTAGTTGTCACTTCAAAATGGCTTTACAAGATAAAGCATGCAATTGAGATGGAAGTGCGGAAAAGTATAAGGCTCGTTTTGTCGCTTGTGGCTTCTCCCAGAAGGAAGGTATAGACTATGACAGGATATTTGCACCTATTGCCCAATATACCACCATCCACTCGATCATAGCCCTTGCTACTTCGCAAGGATGGAACCTATATCAAATGGATGTCAAGATTGCGTTCTTACATGGTTCGATCAAAGAGGAGGTCTATGTGGAGCAACCCGAAAGATTTGAGTTTTATGATCGAGAATCTCATGTGTGCAGGTTGAAGAAGGCCCTCTATGGGCTAAAGCAAGC
>APFE030770797.1:69057-114007 GCA_000404065.3 Pinus taeda | reverse complement strand
CAATATTTCATGTCATGATGGACAGCATGTTGATGTAATGATGAAGTCGAGTTCCCTTGGAGAGTCCAGTTGATATGCTACAGGTGGTTATATGGGAATCTTGCAAATCTAGCAATTTTCCTGCATTAATTCAGATGCTACCAGAAATTTTGGTAGCATATTACGCAGAATGGAAAGAACGGCCTTCGAAATTTAGATATCTGGCTGAAACCGACACTGTAGCCATGCTATAGGCTTTGGGAAACCCAAGTTATTTAAGATGAGTGGGGTAGAAAACAGTTGGATATGGCTATGGCTGACACCTAGCAAACATGATAAACCAAAACAATTAATGACTACCACTTGACTTGACTTGGAGTTCATGACCTATCCAATCACGAAATCTCATGATTTGGATTTGATATTCCGCTAACATGACACATGGGAAATTAGAAATAGTTGTGTTTTCGGATTTATTTTTTAAAAACGGGAAATGCTACCAGAAATTCTAGTAGCATCAGAAAATTTAAAAAAAAAAGGGAAATAGCATAAAAATGGAATGATTACCTGAAAAGCAGGGGATACTGTCTGAACGAAAAAAAATGGGCGCTGCCAAAAATTCCAATAGCGTTTTCAAACTTTTTGAAATTTAAAAAATTAATCCTAAAAATAAAAAGATTCAAAACCTACTCATGACTTAGCCTAGAACTGTGCTATCATTAACTATAAAAAGAATTGCAAATGCGAGCAGAATCTGAAATAACTTGCTTACGAAAAAGAATGCTTTAATCAACTTAATCTTGCAAATAGAAATAAACTTTTAAGATGAAAACAATCTTCAAAAGTTAAAGCAGGCTTTCTTCAATCAAAGGGTTTTGCATGTAATCAAATATAACTCAAAACAGGTTCACTATAATATTTAGATTACTTTTAATCCTTTTCCTTAAATCGTAAGGTGCAGACATGAATTAAGATATTGCAACAACACTCTTTTCTATCTCATGAAGTCATATTTAATCTTTCGAAGTTTAACTTTTAATATTAGAAATGCTTCCTTCTAATGATGAACGCTTATTTTGCATAAATATATTAAACCATATAAAGCAAAAAAAAGGAAACACTTGTTGTAAATGAACTAGCGAACAAGAGTGAAAAATCCTACATGCATTGGTGCAGGAATAATCTTATTTGCATGATCCAAGCGAAAGAAAACCAGAAAAGAAATTATAGGAAGTAAAGTAACACAATTTAACTTTCATACAATAGATCCGCTCACACTTTGACTATTTAATGAAATAAATCAGAATTCATAAGCAAGAATGAAATTAAGATTTAAACCATGCTTCTGCAAATAAACAAAGTTAACGCACACCTTTCAGATAACGAAACTAAGAGGGTAAATGAGCTTGGTTGGTTTGGCCCTAGCCAACCAGATCATTTCCCGTTTTAGGAAAAGAAAATCTTCAGCACGTTAATAACACATCAATGAAGGATTAAAATGCAAAGTGAGAAAATCGTGGCACAACTCCTTGTATTAATTCCAATCAGCAAATGTACATTATGAGTTCAAGTCCAGCCCAGAACGAGGGTGACAACGAGATTACTAATTAACCAGAGATTACATTGCACTGCTATCGCTACCGCTTGCTAACCTAGTTCTATCTGAGAGATATATTTTATATAACCCTTCAGCCTATGGCCATAATAAAAAATTACACAGTCGTTCCAAATCGAGCCTTTCGGCTAAAACGAAATAAAAAATAAAACTACAAAAAGAAGCCAGCAACTATAATAAGCTGCGAACTAATCGTTGGCTATAGACCTTATCCTTGGCCATATCCCTGACTATGCTCCACTTTGAGTTCAACTCTGGATGACCGCAACCGAACTGGATGACGTGGACCAAGATGCCCAGTGAAGTGATCGAGCTGTTGCTGAGATCACAGAACAGATAGTTGTTCGCAGTGCAGGAATCTACCTGCACTAGATCAAGCTAGTAAAATGATTAATACTTTAGCTTATCAAATACCTTAGGAAAGTAAACATAAGTTACAAGAAATATTAAAGGCATGAAATCTATTTAAAATGATTAATTAAGCACCCAATAAACCTTAACCATGAAATATGAAGTTTATGTAGGAATAGACAATATTCTTGGACTAGTGCAAGAATGAGGAGGTTGTTCATTCACCACAGTATGAGTTGTTGCATCCGTGAGAACCGAGAGGTTGTGATCTCCGGGTGAAGCCTAGGGTGACTCGTCAATCAAAATCGGGGAGCTCGACCAAGTGTGACTTGTCTCCTAAGAGACAATCCTTTTCTTAGTCGAGGTCTTGGTCGCTCTTCTTTTTGTTGAGGACAAAGTCTCTTCAATAGATTTCTCCTCTTCTTACACCCATTTTTTCTTGATTTTGTCTTGGCAGGGTGCAGTGTCTCGGGTTTTCTCTTCTTGCTTGCACTCTTTCCAACTAACTTCCCTACACTTATTTCCTGAAATTATTTCAAGAATGCCTCTAATGTTATTTACTTAGCCTCTAGCTCTTTCTTAATCAGGATTGCAATGAGCCCGTGATGGTACAATTTATATGCAACCCAGCTCGCACCCCCGCTCTACACTCCTTTCGCCATTTTCTCTAAACTTCATAGCAAGTAATAAGGGAAATTGATGCATTTCCCTGATTCAAAATGCAGCAACAATCGGATGTGGTACATGAACCTTAATGTGTAACATCCCTCACAGGTTAGAAACTTCAGTAATATGTACAAGAGGTCTCACCATTTTCCAAGCAAGGCACTCTACAGAAGCCCTTTCTTCTAGTCGACTTTGAGCTTCTGGTCGACCACAAATTGGCGCCATATTTTCTTTTCGATCCTCTCCTTTTTGAACCATTGTTCTCCTGCAGTTGAAAAACCTGTAGCTCGCATTATAGATTCTTCAGTGACCTCAAATTCCAGTGAGCCTACCTTAGTTCGGCCTTCCTCAAATGTCTTTGCAAATTCTAGAGCCACGGCCATATCAAACCCATCGAATTTTTGCAAAAATGGGGAAATCCTGATTCTTGCAATAGTGCAAGACTATTTCGATATTCAACCATCTACTCTATCTCCTTCACAGATGATGGTTCACATCTCATGGGTGTCATCTTGTTTGAATCCACCTCAATTCTCTATCACAGCCTTAGGAAGGTTTCACACCGCGAAGTGTAAGGGGGTTGCCGAGAATTTTATGACAGAGATCCGTCCGTCCACTGCCTTATTGATCCCTTCCATTCAATCAAATTCAACCATTAAAATCATCCCATTGGGATGGATGCACACATGTATCAATCTACTACAGGGAGGCAATGATAATTGGAGGAGGTGGAAGTTTTTACGGTGGCAGTGTAATGGTCATGGAAGATCAGATTATGAGATAAGGCTATCATGAACAAGTGATGGAGGATATTTTCAAAAGGAGGTAAGTGTGGGGTTTCGGGCAGATCTTTACTATCCATGTTTTCCTCATAATTCACATAAGGTGTACTTCGGTACTCATTTAATAACTAGACATCATAACCTAAAATATATTACACTTGAAATTATTTTTCCCCAAATTAGTAAATGATAAAGCAAAGTCTTAAGCATAATTTAAATAATATAATGCTATGATCTATCACTATGGTAGTCATTCATCTATAGAAATAAAAAAGTAATTTTCCCAATAAGCATTCTACATCAAGCATTCATGTACTGCGTTAAACATTTTTTCATTGTGTTTTCACAGTCGGGCGTGTGTTTGCACTAATCGTGCTTGCACTGAACCTGATTGCACTGCAACGTGCTTGCACTGAACCTACCTGCACTGAACCTGCCTACACTGAACCTACCTGCACTGAACCTGCCTGCACCAATCATGTGCATTCTTGCACCAGGTATTTTTGTAGCATCGAAGAAAGAGGGGATAAAAAATTGTAATAGAACACAGTTCTTTGGCTGGACTAAAAAATTTGCTTGAATATACAAGAGAAGTTTTATTCGTCATTCTTTGGTGTTTCATGAGTATGCCTTTTGATCTGACTACATCAAATCTTGCAATTGATCCATGAGGGAAAAAAGAAGTGGGAAGGAATATTTATAGAATGGGAAGGAATATCATAATAGGGATTCCAAGAATAATACCACCAAGGGGGATAAACGAAATCGGGATGTGGAAAAAATTCAAGGGGGAAAAGAGGGATTTTACGAAATCGGATAAGGATAATTTTCTTAGAAGAAAAAGGAGGGTGATTCATTATGGGATTAAGAAAAGAAAAATATCAAGAATTATGAAATGGGAAAATAGAAGAAAGGAAGAATTTTATCTTCAAGATATGCCCTCACTGGTGTCGGAAAAAGTAAATGTAGGAAGAATTAAACGTTTACTTCGATAAAAATTTCCATGCTAGTTAGCCCAAACTTGGGTAAGGGCTTGGTTCCTTGAACCTTCTTCTTCTTGGTGACAACCAGCATACCTAAAAAATCAAGTAACATTCCCTTTTTATTGAAATTTTGATCTTCGTTCCAGCATGCTGGTTTTCAGGTTGATCCTTCTACAATCATGTTAGTCAACTGATTTTCATAATTACAGGGAATTTTTTGTTTATATTTTTAATTTTTTTTCATTTTTTTCTCTTTTATTTTTTATTTTGTTATTTTATTATATGAGGAAAAGAAGGGATCAAATCTTCAACAGGTTGGTGTTGCCACCTACCATCTCCTTTCCAAATTACTGTTGGACTTGCTACATAAAATCTCCTTTAGTAAGGGGCTGAAAATACACCTTTAATCTATACCCATTTACCAGGAACACAGAATTTCGTCCATCAATGGTTTTCATTTATACTGCTCCATTCTCAAACATTTTGACCACCTCATAAGGTCCCATCTAGCGTGTATGAAATTTCCCTTTAAAATATTTAAACCTAGAATCGTAAAGGAGTACCCAATCACCTGGTTGGAATTGCTTCTTCCGGATAGACTTGTCATGCCATTTCTTGCGCAGTTGTTGAACCAATAAGTTCTATTGAACAACATCCCTTCGAATTCATCTAACTCATTCAATTGTCAAAGATGTTTCTGTTGTGCTTTAGAGAGATCTAGCCCAACCAGACTACAGTCCTGAAAGTCTTTATCTAGAACTCTATCGACAAGAGGACTTGTTTCTTGTACACCAGATCATATGGTGTGCGTCTCATGTTGTTCCTCCAAGTGGTTCAATAGGCCCACAAGGCTTACGATAATTTGTCAGCCCAATCCTTTATGTAGATATTTACTATCTTTGTGAGGATGGACTCAATCACCTTGTTTGTGGATTCCACCTGACCATTTGCTTGCAAGTGATACAGTGTAGATTTCCTGTGTCGGATTTTGTACTCCTCCATCACCACCTGTATTAGATTAGAAATAAACTATGGACCATTGTCAGAAACAATTTCTCTAGGCACACCAAATCTAGTAAAGATTTCAATAAAGAGAAAATCAACAACAACTTTTTCAGTAGCAAAAGAAATAGCTTTAGCTTCTACCCATTTTGTAAGGAAATCTATACAAACCAAAAATGCTTTTTATTTAGTGATGTTTGATTTATGGGTTCTACAAAATCAATGGCCTATTTTTCAAAAGGATCAATCATAACCTGAGGACATAAAGGTATTTCATTGGTTTGATTAGGTTAGCCAATTCACTGATAGTTATCACATCACTTGACATATTGTTTGGCATCCTTAAATAAGGAGGCCCAAAAATAGCCAGCTCGTAACACTTTGTATGCAGTCCACTTATCAACGAAGTGACCTTTGCAAGGTTCATCATGGGTAGATTTTAAGATATCAAACACTTCTTCCTCTCTTACACATCTACAGATAATAAGATTCGGTCCAGTGTAAAATAGGTCTCCTTGAATCCAAGAATATGTCGCACTTTTCTGTATAATACTCCGCTTTTCACGATCGAATAAGTGAGGTGGTGTTTTTCTAGTGACTAAATAGTTAGCTATGTCAGTGAACCATAGGGAATCTGTCAACATAGCAAAACGATATTCGTCATGGAAATCATCATCAACAAGAATTGCTTCACCCGGATTAATTAATCTTGAAAGATAATCTGCTACTACATTAGATTTTCCTAGTCTATCAACACTAGTAATGTTAAATTCCTGCAGCAATAATAACCACCTAGTCACTCTACCACTAGTTAATGGTTTATTCATCAAATATATTATTACGTAATGGTTAGTATGCACAAAGACTTCATATCCTGTAATGTAATTTCTGAATTTATTAATGGAAAAAATTACATCTAAAAACTCTTTCTCACTAACTGTATAATTTAATTCAGCGGGTGACAAGTTTATACTAATGAAGTAAATAGAATAGGATTGTTTGTCTTCTTCTTGACCTAAAGCTATGCCAATAGTAGTATATGAGGCATCAGAGGAAATGTTAAATGGTAGGGATAAGTTTGGTCCTCTCAAAACTGGTGCCTGAACTAGTTTTTCCTTCAATGTCTCAAATTACTGTTGGCAAGTTTTGGACCAAGAAAACTCACTATCCTTACCCAAAAGTCATAAAAGGGGGGTAGCTATCCTTGAGAAATTCTCAATGAATCTCCTATAGTAGTCTGCATGTCCTAGAAAACCTCTCACTTCCCTTTGAGTTTTGGGTACAAGAAGACTCAAAATAATTTCTATTTTTTCAAGGTTAACCTGGATACCTTTATCAGAAACAGGATGGCCAAGAACCACTCCCGCCTTGCACATTAATCTACATTTTTTTTCACTCAAGGAAAGATGAGCTTCTTGGCAACGAAGAAGCACTTTTTCTAGGTTTTTTAGGGCTTTCTGAAATGAATCACCAAACATAGAAAAGTCATCCATATAGATTTCCACACACTCAAGGTCAACAAAAATAGGGAAGACTTCCCTTTGAAAGGTAGTCAGGGCATTACATAGCCCAAAGGGAAGCACTCAGTAAACAAATGTAACCCATGGACATGTAAAATTGGTTTTGTCTTGATCCTCGGGTGCAATGTGTATCTGGTTATAACCACTAAATCCATCTAGAAAAGAAAAGTACTTCTTACCAGCAACTGTATCGAGCACCTAATCAATGAAAGGAAGGGGGAAGTAATCCTTAAGAGTGGCTTTGTTCAATTCTCTATAGTCAATGAAAATGCGTCATCTCCAATATTCTTTTGGGACTAATACCAATGGAGAGACCCACTGGCTGTCAAAAATAGGATAGATAAAATCAACATCCAAGAGCTTTTGCAATTCTTCATTTACAACATCTCTTAGAGCTAGGTTCATACGCCTTTGGGGTTGTCAAACAGGTCGAGCTCCATCCTGAATATTGATATGGTGGGTACAATTTTCAGGAGGGATGCCTTTCATATCTCCATAGCCCGATGTAAAGGCATCAATATGGTTTTACAACAAATTCACAAGTTGCTCTTGTTGGGATGCATCCAAGTCTAAACTAATATGCAAGGATTTGCCTAGACTAATATTAACAAGAGTGGTATCATGCTCAAGAGTACGCAAATGTGTTTCTAGAGATGGTGGTGATGGAGGTAGAGAGTTGTGACTTTCCTAAAAATTTATACTAAAAATCTGACTCAATCACTCAAAATTGGGCATGGTGTCTAGATTGTTTAGGAAGTCTTGAATCTCATGCGCCTATGAGGACTCAACATACTGACATATCATGGAAATAGACTGAGTCTCCTCATCACTACAATAGTCTAACCACAAAGTGTCTTGGAGCTCCTGAATGGATCTAGCGGGTGGATACAAGGTGACCTTCTTCATAGAATCTCCATGGGAAATATACATGTCACCAGAACAACATCCAATGTAAGCATCAGTCGTAACAAGCCATGGTTGTCCCAAGATCAAGGGATGTCCACCCATAGGATTCTTTGGCTGAAGCACAATCAAGTCTGTGGGGTATTCCCAAGATTCTAATGAAACTACCACATCATCCAACACCCCTTCCAGCTTGATTTTAGATCCGTCTGCCAATTCAAGCACAGTGGGAGTAAGATGAATATGGACCAATCCAATTTGATCCATGGTTTTCTTGGTCATAACATTAATGGCCACCTGTAGGTCTATAAGTACATTAGATACAAGGACATCACCTATCTGAACAGAGACAACAGGGTTTCCGAGGTCAGTATATTTCTCCATGTGCATACACCCCATCATTAACTCTACTTCTCTACCAACAAATTGAATAGTTTGAGGCTCCAATATTCTCCTTCCTAACTTCTTTTTTTTTGTGTAAATAAGCATTTGTATTAACAATAGGAGAATATGTTACAAAACTTCTGCTGCTGCAAAATTAAGGGTTGCTTGACAGCACGCCTGTCTATTGGGAATTGCATTGGCCAAAAAGGAGAACAGAGTCACCACGCAGGGCGGTCGCGCCGGTATCAAAACGCCAAACAGGCTCACCACTCAGGGCGGCCAGGAAAGTAACCAAAATTAGATCGGGCTCACCACGCAGGGCGGCCAAGACTGTGACCCAAAAAATAAAACAGCTCACCACGCAGGGCGGCCAAGAGGTGACGGCATAATAACCAGAAAACCGAGTACAAGAGGTGCCACGATTCCAAGAGAAGAGAGCTGAGAACATGGTAACAGGGACTGAGAACATAAAAACCGGGAGGGAGAAAGTCCGAGACAGCAAAAGGGAACAATGGCCGCAACCATCAGCGGTGGGTCGGCCCTTGTTTCGGCTGGTGGCCGGACCCCTGCTTCGGCAGGTCGTTTGGAGGGACGCCAGAAGTCTCCCCAGTAAAACCCTCGGTATTAACCACGTTCCTCATAAGCTTGATGAGCACAGTGAGCTTTTTGCCAATAGTATCTGCTTGCTGGTCAAGCGATGATAATTTGAACTCGATACTTTCCACAACGCACATGTGGTCATGCTCCATGGCGTCCATCTAGCGCTTAAGCTTCTGCACTCTTGCATCTTGCTCCTCCTGCGCTTCCAGGACCTTCGCCAACATGGTCTTCATTCTCCAATCCTCGGCTTGTGTTCTGACAAATTGAGTTGCCTGAGTGTAGGTGCTGCCCGGGTCCTGCAACCAGTTCACCTCCCTCTCCAACTGCTGGTCTGATAACTTAGCTTCCTCTGCCTTCACGCTGCTTTCTAAATCATCCAACTTCCGCTTGTTACGCTGCGAGGTCTGAGTCTCATACATTTCCTAGGCTTGATAAAGGTCCTTTATAGCCGCCTGGTTGCGGTAGCTTTCACCTTTCATGGTCTGGGAGACTGCCATGGTGATAACCAGCTCTGTGTTGGCAGAGGGAAAGCTCTTCACCTTGCAATACGATAAAACAATGCTTTCCATATCTGCCAAGGACGTAGTTAAATAACAGGGGGCCTGAAGATGGTTGGATGAGGGAATTAGGAGGGAGGGCCACTTGCCTGTCCTGTCGTGATTATTACCGTGAGAAGGAGGAACGGTGGGATCGGAGAATAATTGCAGACTATTATTACTACCGATCTTTCCCTCGTCCGCAGCCCGCCAGGTAAGCTTTGTCCTGCTGTGGTTACGGCGCCGAGGATCCAAACAGATCATGGGGTGGTACCAATCCTTATGTCTGCAACCACTAACGGATATGCCTTGTGCCAATTGTCCTTCGACTTCATCCGTATTTAAGGTGGTATGCCTATTCAGCATAGTGTCTAACCGGAAACCGGAGAGTCGTTACCGTTCCGTCGTCGCTTTCTGTCTGGGCGATGTCCTTACTGGCAAGCTGTAGGCAGGTTCCCTTAAGGTTAGGACACGTGATGTCGTCCCACCAGCTGTCCTTCGGATCGTTTGGGTTCTCAATCCCAATGTTTGCCAGGTGGCCTGCCACCGAGTTTCCTTTTCTTCTGATCGCCTGAAAGGTTAGACCTTTCATCTCACGAAGCAAATTGGCTATGTTTTCGGTTGCCTAAGCCAGGCGCCAATGCTTCGTGACTCTACTAGCCGGAGTGCCCTGGTAAATTCGCCTGGCCGCTGTAATGGCGACTTCAGAGTCTCCTTCTATGACAACGTTGGCAATCTGGTTCGTGTGCAAAATTCTAAGGCCTTTTTCCATCGCAGCGAATTCCATTTCATTGTTGGTGGCTTCGCCCAACGCTTGACTGTAGATATAAAGGATTTCCCCTCTGTGGTTCCTGATGACCCCTCCAATACCTGCTGGACTGGGGTTGCCCCTGGAGGCCCCATCAAAATTTAATTTAAGAAAGCCTGTCGGGGGCCTGTGCCATCCCTGCAGATCATTTGGAGGTTTGAACTTGCTGCTAACAGTTGGAGCATTGTTCCCATTTTCCAATTTGAAACTAACCAGAATGCGCTGGTCCTTGGGCGAGGGATTTGAGTCGGTCGACCCAGTGCATTTGGCCAAGATTAATTCGTGGATGTTAGCGGATAAGGTAAGCTACGAGAACTCAAAATTCCTCTGTTCATTTTGAAAAATTCTCCTGTTCCGTTCCTTCCATATAGTCCAAGTTATAAAGCCGGGGATAATTTTCCAAATACTGTTTACTTTGTGATTATTCGAGAAGTCGCCTGGCCACTGAGTAATTGTGTCCTGGATGGAATTTATGTTCCTGTTGGATTGTTGCATTATGTTTTCTAGCCATTTGCCATATATTGTTTGCCCAATTGCAAGAGTTAAACAGGTGATTTATAGTTTCTTCTGCTTTTCTGCACATGGGACAAATTGAAGGGCCTGAGAAGCCTTTTTTCCAAAGGTTATCCCATGTGAAGGTTTTTCCTCTCATGAGGAGCCAGAGGAAGGTCTTGATTTTGGGCCAAAAGAGGCTATCCCAAACCTTGGTGCTCCAGGGGAGGATTTCCCCTTGCTCATTCTGTTCCAATTGCATTTTGGCTTCTTTTAGGGTGTAGCTACCGTTCCCCTTCATTCCCCATCTGAGCTGATCTCTGGCTGAAGAAGATCGAATTTTCCTTTTGTTGAGAGTGGATAGGAGGCTCTGAATTTGAGCATTATCAGTTGTGAAGCTGATGGAGTTTAGGGGTTTCCAGGCTCTCCACTCCTGCTCGTTGTTTTCCCGGCTCCAATACTGATTAACTCTGTAGTTGCCTGCTGTTTGAACTTCTCTTTTGTAGTTTTCCAAATCGGGTGTTGCGAGGCGAGGAAGCTGCTGCCAAGAATCCTCCCAGAAGAACGTTTTTTCTCCATTTCGAATTTCCCAAAAACTGTGATCTTGAATAATGTTGCGGTTACGTTTGGCTAGGTTCCATATGGGAGAGCCTTCCGGAACCTCCTGAAGCCGGATAAGATCCTTCTCATTGCAGTTGGGAGTGTATTTCTCCTTCCAATGTTTCGCCTAGGGAAGGTGAGGTTCTTTAAGCCATCTCCACCATAATTTCACTCTGCAGATGTTGTTGGAGGTCAGGGGATCAATAAGGTTGAGGCCACCAAGAGATTTTGATTTGCACAGCTTATTCCAGGCAACCAAGGCCCATTTGTTTTTTTCCGCGTTGCCTTTCCATAGGAATGTCCTTTGGATAGTTCTGATCCTGTGAAGAATGCCCTGGGGGGCAGGCAGGATGGAAAGCAAGTAATGAGGAATGGCCTGCAAGATGGCTTTGGTTAGGACTAGTCTGCCCGCAAAGTTTAGGGCTCTGTGAGTCCAGTGTCTGCATTTGCTTTCCAGCTTGGCTAGAGTGCTTTCCCAGTGGTGCTTTTGCCAGGGTTTTGAGGTGAGTGGAGCGCCCAGGTATTTGGAGGGCAGAATACTCCTTTTAAATCCCAGAATTCTTGTGAGATGCTTCTGAATTGCAAGGTGCATATTGAAGAAAAAAATCTTTGATTTAGCATGATTGATTTCCATACCTGAAGCTTTGCTGAATAGAGTTAGGATGGATTTATAGGCAAGCGCTTCTTTCACCGTGGGGGTGCCATGCAGTAGGGTATCATCCACGAATTGCTGATGCGTTGTGGCTGGACGAGAATGAAGAGGACGGAGACCTCTGATGCTGCCTTCTTCTTTAGCTTTGTGGATAAGACGACTTAGGCCTTCCATGAGGATCACAAAGAGGAAGGGGGAGAGAGGGTCTCCCTGCCTGATGCCCCTGGAAGGGGTAAAGGTTTCTGAGGGTGAACCATTGACAAGAATGGAAAAGAAGGAGGACTTGATTAGAGCTAGAATCCACTTGTTCCATTTTTGATCAAATCCGAAAGCTGTTAGAACAACTTCCAAGTAGTTCCAATTTACCTTATCAAAAGCCTTGGAGAGATCGAGTTGCATGAGCATCCTAGCTTTTTTCCTGGTCTGAAGAGTGTGCACCATTTCTTGGGCTAAGAGGATATTGTCTAGGATTTGTCGACCCTGTACATAACCAGACTGTTCTTCTGATATGAGATTAGGCAGGATGGGCTTGAGCCTATTTGCGATGACCTTAGAGATGATCTTGTAGATCACATTGCAGAGTGCAATAGGTCTGAACTTCTCAGGGGTGTGGGCATTCTCTTCCTTTGGGATTAAAGCCAAGAAGGTGGAGTTGATGGATTTGAGAATAGTGTCTGAGCGTCTGGAGTCTTCAACCACTTCTCAGATTTCTGATTTGATGGTTGGCCAGCAAGCTTTGAAGAAATTGATGGTAAAGCTGTCTGGGCCAGGGGCTTTATCATTAGGCATGCTCTTTACTGCTTCCTCCACTTCCTCCATTGATATTTCTTTGAGGAGGGCAAGGTTTTGGTCCTTTGTTACCACTTTGGGGATGGATTGCGTTAAAGTGTTAATAGCTTCTGCTCTGTCTATAGTCGATTCCTGAGCAATGTGCTTGAAATGTTCTGTCAGGAGCGAGGAGATTTCCCTGTGATTGTGAAGAGTGTCGCCCGATTCGTTTTTGAGATTGAGAATTTTGTTGGCATTTCTGTAGTCGAGGGTGGACCTGTGGAAGAATTTTGAGTTTTGCTTGCCCTCTTTAAGCCATTGCACTCTGGATTTCTGTTTCCAGAGTGTTTCTTCTTGAAGGCTTCTGTGATGCCATTGTGTCATTAGATCTTTTTCCATCTCCTTTGATTCCTCAGTAATGTTGCCAAAGGTCCAGCTTTTATGTATTACCTCTAGCTTGCCCTCTAGAATGGATTTTTCCTTGAAAATGTTGCCAAATTCCGTGATATTCCAGTGCTTGATTTTTCTTTTAATATGCTTGAGCTTGCTTTGGAGTTTGAACATTTTGGTACCTTGAACATTCAGTGGTTCATGCCACCATTTCTCTAGCAGTTGAACAAAATTGGGGTGATGTAACCAGAATTTCTCAAAACGGAATGGCTTATTTCTCGGGGTGCCTAGGAAGGCAGCCTTTATAGAGATGGGCCAGTGATCCGAACCCCCACTAGGGAGAATATCAGAGTTGACAGTGATGCCCTCTAGAACGATGCTCTCTGAGATGAGGAACCTATCCAGGCGGGAGGCGATCAGGTTCTCTCCTCCCCTTCTGTTATTCCAAGTGAAGGAGCATGAGGAAGGCTGCACATCCACCAGCTTTGCAGTTTCAATGAATTCGGCAAAGGCCCCTGTGTCCCTGTTGAGCTTTCTTAACCCTCCCTTCTTCTCCAGGAGGGTGGTGATCATGTTGAAGTCTCCGCCCATGATGATTTTTGAGGCATGATATCGAGATTGCAGACTTTTGAGAGAGTTGAGGAAATGGAACTTTTCTTCTAATCTTTGAGGGCCATATACATTAACACAGAGATAAGTTTCAGAGTTACCTGTGATTTGAATCTCCGTGGCTATGTAGGCATGAGTGACTTCTGAGGCGAGTACACTGATAGCTCTTATGTCCCAAAAGCTGGTGATGCCTCCTTCCCAACCTTGACTGGCCACTTCAATGAAGTCGAGAGGCTTACCTAATTTTTGGCTGATGTTTTTTATGAGAGAGGAAGAGCATTTTGTTTCTTGAATAAAAATCATGTCCGGCTTTTCTGTTTGGAACTTCCTGATGAGAAGTCATTGTTTTGCTTGGCTATTGAGCCCTCTTGCATTCCATGAAAGTACTTTCATTGGTAACTAGGTTTAAAGATGATAGGATGGGAAGGCTTCTAGGGCCTTCATTTTACCTGAGTTGAGCATTAGGATCCCTAAGTCATGAAGAACCTCTCCAGTCATCCTCCTTCCCCTTTTCTTTCTTGGTTTAATGCCAACTGGGTTGAGGGAGATGATATTGGTGTGGTTACCTGTTCCTGTTGCTATTCCCAATTTCCTGTTTTGCCTGGCCAATTCAGCCCTTTGTCTTGTAATGAAGAGTTCGCTGATCTTTTTTAGTTCTTCTTCTGGAACATTTTCAATGCGTTGAGCCTTCCAGTTCTCCTCTAGAGCTGGTAAGTTAACCCCTGCCTTTTTTAGAGCTTCGTTTAGTTCCTGTTCATCGTTGCCTCCATCACTGTAGAACATCTCCGTATCTTCGTCTTGGGTGCTTTCCTGTTCTTGTCTATTATCTCTAGGACTGTGTGGGTTTTCACCCTATTCTTTCCTGTTGTTTTCTTGCTGGTTCTCTTGTCCCTCTGTGTTCCTCTCTTCTGCCCTGACCTCTTCTGTTTCTGTGTCCGTTTCCAGAACCCTGAAAGGGTTGAGGATGGCGCTTGGGACGGCCCCTGTTCTATTAGGTCTTCTTCGATTGGCTCTTTTCCTGGTTTTCGGTTTGGTGAATGTCTCTTTATTCTGCACCTCGAACTGGGGTTTGCTTGCTTCTTCCGTTCTATTAAGAGGGCAGTCTCTTACTAGATGCTCGTGTTTGTGACATTTTCTGCAGCGAAATGGGATTTTTTCGTAGTCAATGGCCTGAAAATAGTCTTCGTCCTGAAACTCCAACCAGATACCTTCATGCAGGGCTCCAGATACGTCCAGTTCCACACAAATTCTGGCACAGGAAGTGTATCTGCGTTGAATAGTTGCTTCAGAAGCTTTGACAAAGGTGCCTAGCTTATCTCCTATTTGCTTGAGAGGAGGTAAACCCCAATAATCTATGGGGAGGAAGAAAAGACGGATCCAAACAGGAACCTGTGTGAAGGTTTCGTTTTCAGGGACAAAGTTGGGCCTCCAAGGTCTCATATAGAGACCCGCTGAAGAAAAAAAATATGGACCTTCGTCGAACACCCTATCTTTATCTTCTAGCTTTGTAAAGACAACCGTGAAAAAACCTTTAGCTCCTAGGTGCAAATTAATGTCACCTTTGGGTCTCCAGTGTTGTTTGATCCATTGGCATAGGGCTCGCTCCGTTGGCCACAGCTCCATAAATTTGCATATGACCGCATGCTCCGACATGTGCTCCCTGTGAGCTTGGATCTCCGGGTCTGTACAGATCACTCTGAGTGCTTCTTTCTTTTTTGGCTTGCAGGCTCTCTGTGGGGCGTTGTTTGTGCCTAAGGTGATGGGTGATTCCCCTTCTTTTCCTTCTCATGTCCTCCCTTACTTCTCTTTCTCGTTATCATCAGTGGTCTGGGTCTGCTTTGGGCCCTCATCTTGAGTATTCGCAGCAACCCTGAGGGGGCTGTTTTCTATTTCCTTATCCTTTTGTTTGGAACCCCCTCCATGTTCCGCTGACATTTTCTCCTCCTTGTCTTTTCTGTAGCTTCCTGGGTTTCTACTTTCTCCGTAACCTGAGATTTTTAACCCTTCATTTCTTGTCTGCTTGTGCATTACAATATTCTTGAACGATGGGGTCCCTGTGGACCCCCCGCTGACCTTTTGTCGGGTCAGTCCTCTTCCCCTGCAGTGGAGATCCTCCAGTCTGATGAACTGCGCTGCCAGAGCAAAAAAAAAAAAAAAAAAAAAAGGTGGACGGGCTTGGCCCAGGATAAGCTTTTTCTCGCGACTAGTCAACGCCCTCGCTCGGGTTTGAGCACAGGACCTCACCGTCATGACGAGTCCAACTTTACCAACCAGCCGCCTCCGCCGACTTTCCTTCCTAACTTCTTGAGATAGAGTTCCCTAATGATTTTTTTTGTAAATGGGGATCTCTTTGATAGATTGGAGAAAAGGTACGCTTATGAAAAGGTTCCTAAGCTTGGAAGCCAGGATAGACTCAGGAATGGGGTCATTCTTCTCCACAACCCACCTCTCTAGATAGGGAGGCCAGTTGGAAGAAGATGGCAAAGGCTCTGAGGGTACACAGATGGACTAGATGGTGACATATTTTTCATAATGGTCAGGAGTTTCCTCCTCACCTCTCTTGTCGATAATCACCATAGGCTGCTTCTGTTTTTCTAAGGTTACTATCTTCTCAGATCTCAATTGGATATCATTGACTCCAACTAGAATGGACTGATATCTGGATGAAGAAAGTGGGTTCATAGAGTGCATCATTTGTACCACATTATTATTGGGGTTGGGTAAAGCTTTGGCAAGAAGTTGAGGAGGTCGAAACGGTGAAGGTAAAGGCAATGGTTGCATTGGTTGACTCAGCTAAGGTAATAATGGTTGTGGCATTAGGTAAGGTGCATATGTAGGTGGGTATGATTGTATAGGTGCAGGATAGGAATGGTGTGAATCGTTTTTCCCTCTCCATCCTTGTTGCCAAGACTGGGAGGGTTGTCCATAATGATAGTGGTTCCCATGCTGCCAATGTTGAGAGTGACTAGTGTTAGGATAGGAATATGTGTTGGGTCAATTTACTATGTAAATTAACACAAGTATTTAATTATCAATCCAGGCTTGTAAGCTTAGAAGCATGTCCAAAGTCTATGGATTCCAATGGTAGTAAATTTTTAGAAGATGAAATAGAAAGATTAAGAGAAACACATATTACAAATATAATCTCTAATTATGTAATTTCTAATTCACTTAAATAATATCTGTGATGAGGCTCCCAACTTAGGAGAACCTAGTTGTCCTTCCCTACAATACTATTTCCATGAAGAGAAATCCAAAAGAACTAATTAAAAATGGTTTATGATGCAGAAGATGTAAAATAAGAGGCTCCTAACTAAGGAGGACCAAGTTGTCCTTCTTCATACTTCTACTCTATCATAATCACCATTGCTCCAAAACATAAATGCATAAATAACTTCAAATAAGAAAAGGAGAATGAAATTAAGTTTCCAGATCAAATAGAAGGGTAATTTAACTTCTTGTGTGTTCCTTCATATGTAGATTAGCATTAAACCAATATTCAGTCAGCAATCATCACACATCTAAATACATTTGAAACAAGAACTAATTTATGAAAGCTATGAAAATTTAACCAAGAAGTGCACTTAGCTTGATGTGGGGCCCTCCACCCTTGCCTTTGCACACTTGAATAAATCTCAACTACAAAAACTTTAGTAAATCAACCAAGCATGAACAGAAAATTGAAATGAAATAGGTTCTTCAATTAGCTTTCAATCTTCAAAGAGTCTCAAAATCAGATTACATAAAGTCTACATACTTAAGCCTTCAATAGTCTTGGCTTAAATAGAGAAATAATAAACAAACTTGATTAAAAAGTATCTAACAATCTTATCTATCCTAATCCCATCTATCTTGGTCGAATCCACCCATTCAGTTACACAAAATTTGGAAAATTCCCAAAAATCTTTAAGTTTGGCCTCTTTCCTAGGGATCTTCTGGACAACAGGTCATGTTTGACCAGAGTTGATTGGGAGTGTTTTAGCTTGGTTTGACCGAACTAATAGGTACAAGTCCATTCTTAGTTCCCAATCTTTCTAGAAATGTGCTCATCTCGTGCCCGAGTGTCCTATAAGTATGACTTCAATGGAGCAATTACAGGAATTTTTAGCCCTGTCGAAAAAATGCACTTAAAACCAAATTTTGCAAAAATATCAAAAATTAAAAAACATAATTTATATACATGAATATGCATAAATTGGTAAAAATATGGTCTATATGGATGGTATATGGTTGAAAATGATAGAAATTAGGTGTATTTTAATAAGAAAAAATTGATCAAAAATGAGGGCCAACAATATGGATGTGCATTATAACCAAAACAATGCGGTGGAAGTTCAGGAGCCATACTTGCACTTACCTGAGGCCAATTTCTTCATGCTCCCATAGCATGCAATGATTCGGCTTCAGGTTTCCCTCCTTCCAATATAGCTTTTAGTCCAGGTATGGAGGGACATTTTTCCGTGTCATGGTTCTTTGTACAAATTGCACATTTATTAGTTCCTTTAATATGAAGAGGATATTCTCTTAAAAGATGCTTTTTCCTACATTTTGGACAAAAAATAGACAATGACTCTTGTTCCTCTACAAGCTTTTGCTGAAATTTCAAAGAGTCTATTTGTTTGCTAACAATATTCATTATTTCAATTTTCATATTGTCCATTTTGTTCTCCAATCCAATAATCATAGCATCAATAGATTCGATTTTCTTATTTCTATTATGAATTCCTTTACCGGATGAAAAGATTTCTGAGCAATATCCCCTTGTCCTGACAGATTTAGATTATTCCTAGCGTCATCAGTAAGCCCATGAAAGAACAAGGTTCTAATGATACTTAGATCAAATTTGTGCTTTGACCTCTAGAGGATGTACAAGAATCTCTCTAAGTAGTCCTCTAGAGTCTCATCATCATTTTGCACAATAGTAAAGATTTCATGTTGAATGTCTCTAGTTTTACAATATTCCTGATATTTTGACAAGAATACTCTCTTCATTTGTTCCCAATAAGATATAGTGTTTCCTCCTAGTCCCATGAATCGGCAGAGTGCTACGCCCTTGAGAGTTGCAGGAAACAACTTTAACTTCTGAGCATCAGATGAATAATCATAACTTCTACACAAAATATCAAACTCAAATGAAAGAGAGTGTGGGTCTTCATGTACCTTACCATAGAAATGAGGAAGAGTTGATGGTGGAATATTTTTCATTTGTACTTGTGTATCAGGATCCACAATTGGCAATTCAAAAGTGGATTGTTCCTCATTTACCTGATTTTCACCAGTTCCTTCTACATGGTCTTCATGATCTGCCATTGTTGCTCCTCCAAGCGAACCACTCTCAACATGTTGAGAAGGCTGACTATGGGTTCTAATAGTCCCCTTCTTCCCCTTTGTGGGTTGTGTCGCACCTGGACCGCTGCTGCCAGAGCCCAAGAAGATTGTTCCTGCGTGATGAGTCTGGGTTTTTTTGGACTTTCTGCCTGAAAAAGAAGACCCAATATGAGATTTTATTTTAGATTTATTAGTATTTCCTCGGCTCTTAGTGGGATTCGAACCCCTACCTCTCTTAGGCATTCATTTCAGAAAAATGACAAAACAAAATTCTAATAAAATGTTGCAACTCAAAATAACTCAACACCTATAAATTCCTTTAAACAATAGAAGCACACTGTAAAAAAAATAATAGCAAACTTACCCCTATTGCAGAAAAATAGAAAATTCTTATCAATTCAAATCACCTCCCCAGCAACGACGCCAAAATGTTGGTTGCAAGAATTGCACTTAAACAAGATCCTTCAACACTTAATTGTCAACCCTGGGGTTTCGTAATCTTAGAGACGAAGCATAAGTAATGCCAGAAGTAGTATGAGCTTTTCTTATTCCTATTCTTATTTCTCAATTGAAATCGTGCAGAATCAAACAGAAAAATCTCAAAGGAAACTGTCACCAAAGTAATTCTAGTGCTAGAATATAAAAGGATGCATGTGCGAAGAAATCGAATAAAGGAACTTTCACACTTTTGTAAAAAATCTTAACTATTAAAGTAAAAATCTATCTGTATCCTCAGTATAGGTGATGGCAGTTTAACAAGTGGACCCTTGAAAATATCTGCCTTCTAAATTATTTTCCTTCTCCCACTAAGAGGTCATTCTTGTACTCTTGCAATCTTCTTGTACTAGTATAGGTACATAACTTATGTGAGAAGTATTTTTTACACTTATACTGAAGACTTATGTCTTCGTGCAGGGGCTCTATGTCTCAAGGTTTGGAAGACTCTGTTCCTATAACAAGACACTAGTTCTTATATAGAACAGAGCTTCCTACACCAAGAATTCCAATTTACTTTTGGGAAAAATAAAAGGCGTGTTAACTATAAAAATAATTGCAAATGCGAGCAGAATCTGAAATAACTTGCTTACAAAAAAGAATGCTTTAATCAACTAAATCTCGAAAATAGAATAAACTTTTAAGATGAAAACAATCTTCAAAATTTAAATAAGACTTCCTTCAGTCAAAGGGTTTTGCATGCAATCAAATCTAACACGAAACAGGTTCACTATAATATTTCATATTACTTTTAATAATTTTCCTTAAATCATAAGGTGCATACATATATTAAGATATTCAACAATGCTCTTTTCTATCTCATGAAGTCATATCTAATCTTTAGAAGTTTAACTTTTAATATCAGAAATGCTTCCTTCTGATGATGAACACTTACTTTGCATAAATAGATTAAATCATATAAAGAGAAAAGAACGAAACACTTGCTGTAAATGAACTAGCAAACCAGAGTGAAAAATCCTACATGCACTGGCGCAGGAATAATCTTATCTGCATGATCCAAGTGAAAGAAAACCAGAAAAGAAATTACAGGAAGTAAAGTAATTCAATTTAACTTTCACACAACGGATCCATTCACACTTTGGTTGTTTAACGAAATAAATCAGAATTCATAAGCAAGAATGAAATTGAGATTTAAACCATCTGCAAATAAACAAAGTTAACACACACCTTTCAGATAACAAAACTAAGAGGGTAAATGCGATGGGTTGGTTGGGCCCTATCCAACCAGCTCATTTCCCATTTTAGGAAACGAAAATCTTCAGCACGTTAATAACACATCAATGAAGGATTAAAACACAGAGTGAGAAAATCATGGCACATCTCCTTGTATTAATTCCAATAAGCAAATGTACAATATGAGTTCAAGTCTAGCCCAGAACAAGGGTGACAACAAGATTACAAATTAACCAGAGATAACATTGCACTGCTATCACTACCGCTCGCTAACCTAGTTCTATCTGAGAGATATATTTTATATAACCCTTCGGCCTATGGCCATAATAAACAATTACACAGTTGTTCCAAATCGAACCTTTGGGCTAAAACGAAATAACAAACAAAACTACAAAAATAAGCCAGCAGCTATAATAAGCTGCGAACTAATCGTTGGCCGTAGACCTTATCCTCGGCCATATCCCCGACTATGCTCCACTTTGAGTTCAACTATAGATGACCACAACCAAACTGGATGACGTGGACCAAGATGCCCACGTGAAGTGATCGAGCTGTTGCGGAGATCATGAAACAGATAGTTGTCGGCAGTGCAGGAATCTACCTGCACTACATCAAGCTAGTAAAATGATTAATACTTTAGCTTATCAAATACTTTAGGAAAGTAAACATAAGTTACAAGAAATATTAAAGGCACGAAATCTATTTAAAATGATTAATTAAGCACCTAATAAACCTTAACCATGAAATATGAAGTTTATGTAGGAATAGACAATATTATTGGACTAGTGCAGGAATGAGGAGGTTTATGGAGATAAACAGAGGTTAATGATTGTGGTTTAGTAATAGGAAAGGGGTAAAAATAGAGCATTTTGGCCTAACAATAGGGGCCAACCATGGGGCGATAGGCATTGGCACTATTGAGGTGCTTTGGCAGGTTGGGCCTAACCTCGATCATCACATAGATTGTGGCTGAGATTTATGTGAGAGGAGGTTCTGGTACGAGAATGCTACGCAGTCATTCATGACCAGAGTGTCACGATGTCAGCATGATAGGTTCCTTCTGCAATGGGCAGGGGATTCTGGCATAACAGGGTTAAGCGGTTCAACTACCCGTAGAGGTGAGTTGGTTTCTACGGGGGATGGTCATCTAGATCTTCCATTTGGTTTTAGTGATTCATTAATGGTGTGGGGAACTTCACCGGTGTGGTAGGGTGATCAACATGAGGAGATCAAGGGAGGAACGGGTAGAAGAGAGTTCAATTTCATGAGGATTGGATTACATCTTTAGGAGTTTACTCTTGTAATGCATGAGATGGGCTACTCAGTAGGAAAATTTCATGGGGAGTTGAGCAGAGTCCTACATTATCATGATGTTCTACTTATTGCTAGAATGAAAAGGGCTCCTAGTACCTATATCTAGTTGGATAGCGAGTGGAGAAAGGTCTTCTTCACAATGATTAGGATGGTTGAGACCCTCGTATTGAGGGATTCCTTCATGTCGAGACAGTGCTGAGATTGGGGATGACTTAATGGTACATTTGGGACCCTGGTATTATTGGTGGTTACAATGGTAATCAATAATCAGAGAGGGCACTTGTTTAGGCATTGCTTGAGGACAAGCAATTTTTTACGGGGAGGACTATAATGTCCCTTCCTAAACTATTTTGGAACAAGATTTATTTCTACATTTTGGGGCCTGTTAGCTCTGCTACATATTGTTGATATTCGAGGATCAAAAATAAGCTCAGTCCTTAATTACATTCAAAGGAGGCCTATACTAGTCATTCTCACCTTCTCCTTTACCTCTCTTATCCTCCCCTCACCTCCATTTCCCGTGCTTTTTTGTTAAAAACCATATAAAAGTCCTTTTCTCTTAAGCCTCGAGCGCTAAAATCCACACCCCATAAACCCGCAACCATATGACTACGCGCCTTCACAAACTCTTCACTTGTAACCTCTATCGTCGATCTCAGTCTCCCGATCTAACGGCTCTCATCACAGTGACTTATGTGATCGTTTCCCCCCCACCTGATCATCTCCGCCACGATCAGATGGCGTTCTCTCTCCCCGCATCCATCAAGTGTTGGGACGATAACACGCGATGGAGAGTGGTTTTCCTCTCTCCTCCGCCACCACGCATCACGTGTTTAATGGCATCACGCACCATCACCCTTTACTGCCCAACTCCCCAATGCTGGTGCGATCAATACCGCTTATCGCCCGGTCCTTCGTCCTCGCCCGATAACCACCGCGCACTTCGGTCCGCTTGAGATCCAACAGCCCACGTTCATTCCGCCCCCGATTTTCCGATAGCCCCTACCGAACCATCTCTGTCGTCTATCCTCTTGATCCAACGGCCAATCTTGCTCCTTCATTCGACTCATCCACTCGCCATGCAATCCACGTCCCTTGACAGTTCCATGTGCCCGAAGGACGAAGGCAACCGTCTCACCAGTACCAGTTGCAGCTGCTCCTCAACAACCATATTTAACAAAAAGTATGGCCGAGAAGGAAAAGGACAAAGCTCGAGTAGATGACTGCATTTGACAGCTATGGAACTTCATCCTATACGACCCTCCACCTGCCCGAGAGGACAGCAAAGCACCTAAGAAGATCAGATTCGCCGAATGAAGTAAGCAAACGCACTGAGAGACTCCATCAGGTAGTTAAACGTGGTTGGTGGTCAATTGTGACCCCTCCATACCTAAATTGGCCAAGTGCTTTCGTAATGAAACTCTATATATACCCAAAAACAAGATGTAATCAGGGTTGATGGTTGATGTTTTGATGTAAGGTTCAACTTCTGGAGACTGTAACTATTTTGATACTTGCAATGTCTCGTCTTCATTTTCAGCTAATACAAGCTTCTTTTGATGTTAATTTCTCACTTTTCATTCTTCTTCTGTTCCAAGTTGTGCCTAATATGTTGTATTTCTGAGCTCTTGATGTTTAGCATTAGAGAAGTTGTCATCCTATCTCTGTGTTAAAGTCTTGTATGTATCAGTGAATGAATTATTCAGTTTTCTTTTCACCTAGTGCCAGAGAGCTTTCATCCTGTCTGTGCATTAGGAGATTAGATTTGCAAACTTCTTTACTGGTTGCAACCGGCCATCACATGGTCTTGTGCATCTACTGGTGTAGTCAGTATTCTCCATATTCACCCAATCCTTAAACTGTGAGTAATTGGTGGTCTAAAGCCTTGTAGTCTGGCGGTGTTCACACATGTTTGGAGTTAAACAAAGTAGAAGTGGTTATCTGGCTTGAAAAAGCATCATTCCTTCCATTCATCCATTTGCAACAATAAGTTGAATTTATATGTTCTCAGGCATCTCCGAGATACAACCTAGGAGGGTTTCTTCGGGTGATAACATAATTGGCACCGTTGCCGGGGAGAGGAGATTGAAGCTCAACTTCCCTGGGAGAACGACACAGTCCCAGATTTGATTATAGACAAAGTCTGGACACATTTCTGGTTGTAATCATCTATCTGGCGACTCTACTGGAGGATCAAACTAGTGGCGACTCCACATTATAGTTCTAGCGCAGTTTGTGAGGCATACCCGGAGAAATCCTCAGAAATCACCAGCCAACCCAGTGCCTGACCCTGAGAAGATTGCTAAGCAAAGGAAAACATCACAGAAAGGAGCATCAGGATTAGGTAAGCCTAAGAAATCTTATGTATCTCTGCAAAAGAATATTGTAGCTGAGAATATACAGTGTGAAGATCTAGAGTCTAGCAATGTTAGTGAAGAAATATCCTCAGAGATTCATAAAGCGCCTTGTTCATTTAGTTCTCCTTTGGATCATAATCCAAAGAAAGCCTCCCATACAGTCCACCATACTCCTTTGTTCCTGTCATCTATTTCATTGATTCCTACCATTCCATCTGCCAGTATCCTTCCACCTATCCCAGTCATGGCAAGCCAACAAGCTCCCACAAAGATGGAAAGAATTATAGCTGCTAGGTATGGACCCCTGGTCCTGCCTATTCCTTTGAATGCCATGCCTGCAGGAGAATACCAGAAATACATGCCTAAATTCACTGGTACAGAGGGAGTAACAACTGAAGAACATCTTGAGTCTTTTTATAGCTATGCTGATAACCTAGATATCAGTGAGGATGATGTCTGAATGAGAGTATTTGTCCAGATCCTTGATGGAGAGGCTACGAAATGGTTTAGAGAACTGGCCCCTAGGTCTATAACAAACATTGAAGCATTAGATGATGCATTTTTGAAGTATTGGGGAGATAAGAAAGACCCGCTCTATTATCATACTGAGTTTGGTAACCTAAAGAGGGAAAATGGGGAATCACCGTCTGATTTCAATAAAAGGTTCAATCGTATGTATAGTAAGATACCAGCTAAAGTAAAGCCTACCCCCACCTTTGCCAAACTCACCTATGCTAATGCTTTTGACTCTGATTTCTGCCATCTTTTGAGAGAAAGAAGATGTGCCACTCTAGCTGAAATGCAGGATGTAGCCCTAGAGGTAGAATCTAATATCATGGCCGCAGAAAAGCTTAAAGGTCATGCTGATAGAAGGAGGTAGAGAGGTGAGGCTTCTTCTTCCTCTGCTTCATCTTCAGAACCTAAGCTAGATAAGATGACTAAAATGATAGAGTCATTGGCTACTGAAATATCTAAAATGAAGGTTGAGTAGAGCTCTGGGAAAGCAAAGCTTCCAAACACATTTGCTCCAAGAAATCCAAATCTATTCAGAAGAGAAAATGAACAACTGCAAATCATTCAGAGGGGTAAAGAAGCTGGTGAAGAGCAAAAGGTTAAGGATACTTTCCAAAACGTAGTCATGGAGGAGGAGTAGTTTGAAGAAGAGGATGAAATTCATTACATGGAATATAAGGGTAGTGTTGCCTTCTTGACATTAGCTGCCTATGAAGAATCATTACTCTAGGACTAAACCAGTCAAGAGTGGGACAGAGAGGCTGTTCTGTAGAATGACGAACAGCAAAGATATAATCTGAGATCAAGAACAAGCAATGTCAAGGAGAGTCATGTCCAAAGAGCTGCTATCCCCACAGAGCATCAGAACAGCAAACATAAAAGGCCAGCAACTGACCCAGTCATCCTCAAAGCACCAACTCAAGAGGTAAGAGATCCTGACAAGTCTGCTTCCTCTTTCAGCTTTGAATCGGAAATCCAGAAGTTAAAAATATCTGTGCCTCTGATAGAACTTGCAATGAGTGAATTTTTTAGAAAGCCTATCCTTTATGCTCTTGAGCTGAAAGCCTCACAAGCCTCCACTGACTACGTCAATTTGCAAGATGATAAGCCTACAGTTGTCCTTAGCCCAATGACTAAACCTGTTGATGATAATTCTCCATCATTTTATGTCTCCTTGACCATTCATGACAAAATCCTCCACGATTGCCTGCTAGACACAGGGGCTAGCCACAATTTGATGCCCAAAGCTGTCATGGAAGAGTTAGGCCTTGATATTACCAGACCATATCATGATCTATTTTCCTTTGATTCAAGAAAGGTCAAATGTCTGGGATTAATCAAAGATTTAGCTATTACCCTAACTCAGTTGCCCATGAAGAGCATGATGATGGACATTGTGGTAGCAGATGTCCCTCCAAAGTTTGGCAGGCTGTTGTCTAGAGGATGGATTAAGAGACTAGGTAGGACATTACAAAATGACTTATCTTATGCCACTCTCCCAATCTTTGGGGGAGAAAGCAGGAGATTGTACAGAGAAGCACAGCTGGCCTACATCATCAGTGATGAGAAGAATCCTTCCAATCATCCTATCTACACTGTGGACACTTACTTTGGAGCATGTATTCTCCAAATAGAATAATCTCATAAGGCCTCCATGCAGATCAAGAAACCAATAGTCCAGGCCCTAGGAGAGCGAGGAAGTCAGGTTTGGGAGATGTTTTTTGATGGAGCATGTTCAACCGAAACTGTATGAGCAGGGGTGGTGCTGATATCTCCAAAACAAGAAAGCACACATCTATCTTTTAAGCTGGCTTTCCAAGTCACCAACAATATCGCAGAGTATGAGGCTCTAATATTGGGTCTTAACGCAGCTAAAGACAGAGGAATCAGAAACATAGAGGTGTTTGGAGATGTTGATCTTATCATTCAGCAAGTAAGCAAAACATTTCAAGCAAAGCACCCAAGGTTGAAAGCATATAGAGATGAGGTATGGAGACTCAAAGATTCTTTTGATAATTTTTGTATCTCATATATCCCTAGAGTAAAAAATCATCTTGCTGATTCCCTTGCTATGTCTGCTAGCATGTTTATCCCTCCCATGCCTCCCAGACTAGTTCATGAAGTCCAGATGAAATATAGACCATCCTTGCCTGATAATGTCTAGCATTGGAAAGTTTTTGAGGATGATGATGAGGTAAATAGGTTTCTTTAGGTCATTGATGAATTCTCCGAAATGCAAATTGACCAAGAGAACAAAAACTTGGAGGAAAGTCCCCAGCTCCGGCTTAGAAACAAAATTGGCAAAGATAGCATTGTCCAACTGCCCAGCAATCAGATACCTAAAGGTCTAGTTCCCTTAGAAGAGTTGTTTGACCAGAATGATGTGCCTTATAAGGTTGCCCAAAAAGAAGATCAATTTGCAGTCTATAAGCATAATGTAGGGAGCCCAGATCATCCAAGATACATAAACCTGTCCACCCATCTATCTGCTGCCCAAAGTTCTGAGTACTGCAATTTAATGAAGCAATTTGCTAATATTTTTGCCTAGGAATATAGTGACCTAAAAATATATGACAAAAAGATCATCCAACATAAAATTCCTTTAGAGAAAGACACCATCCCTTTTAAGTAGAAGCTGAGGCCCATAAACCCCTTGCTCCTTCCTCTAATTGAAAATGAAATCAAGAAGTTACTGGCTGCCAAAATCATAGTCCCTCTCGGATATTCAAAATGGGTAGCCAATTCGGTAGTGGTAAGGAAGAAAAGTGGAGAAATCAAGCTCTGCGTTGATTTCAGAAACTTAAACAAATGCTCTAAGAAAGACCATTATCCTCTACCCAAGGTGGAGCATTTGCTGCAGAAAGTCTCAGGAGCCAAAGTGATGTCTTTCCTGGATGGATTTTCAGGGTATAACCAGGTTGTTGTACATCTAGATGACCAAGAGAAGACTACATTCACCACTCCTTGGGGCACTTTTATGTATTCCAAAATGCCTTTTTGGCTTATGAATGTTGGAGCCACCTTTCAAAGAGCTATGGATATAGCATTTGTAGGAGAGAAGGATAAGTTTGTCCTTATCTACTTAGATGATATAACAGTGTACTCCAGCAGCCATCATGACCATTTGCAGCATTTGAAGAAAGTGTTTTTGAAGTGCAAAAGGTTTGGGATTTCAGTCAATCCTAAAAAGTCACAGTTTGCTTTAGAAGAAGGCAAGTTGTTAGGACATGTTGTTTCTACTGCAGGTGTTAGAATCGACCCAGAAAGAGTAAGAGAAATGCAGACTTTGTCTCTCCCAAGGTCAAAGAAGGATATCCAGTCCTTTCTGGGCAAGATAAATTTTGCAAGGAGGTTTATCCCAAACTTTGCAGAACTGGTAAAACACATCACCTCCATGTTAAAAAAGGGGTCAGAAATCAAATGGACTGATGCAGCAAGAAGATCTTTTGAATCTATCAAGAGAGCTATCATGGAAGGTCCTACTTTGATTAGCCCAAACTATAGCAAGGAGTTCCATATATTTTCATTTGTTTCAGATGACAACCTCGCAGCAGTTTTATTGCAAGCAGATGAGGAAGGTTCAGAGCATCCAATGGCATTTTTCAGCAAAACATTAAGGGATGCTGAGCTGAAGTATGATATCATTGAAAAACAGGCATATGCTCTTATCAAATCTTTGAAAGCCTTCAGAATTTACATTTTGCACTCCAAGGTAATTGCATATGTACCCTCTGCTTCAGTAAAAGATGTCCCAATGTAACTAGATGTTGATGGAAGAAGGGCCAAATGGATTGCAAAGCTAATTGAATTCAACATAGAATTGAAGCCCACCAAGCTGGTCAGAGGTCAGGGCCTTGCTAGAAGGTCCTACTTTGATTAGCCCAAACTATAGCAAGGAGTTCCATATATTTTCATTTGTTTCAGATGACAACCTCGCAGCAGTTTTATTGCAAGCAGATGAGGAAGGTTCAGAGCATCCAATGGCATTTTTCAGCAAAACATTAAGGGATGCTGAGCTGAAGTATGATATCATTGAAAAACAGGCATATGCTCTTATCAAATCTTTGAAAGCCTTCAGAATTTACATTTTGCACTCCAAGGTAATTGCATATGTACCCTCTGCTTCAGTAAAAGATGTCCCAATGTAACTAGATGTTGATGGAAGAAGGGCCAAATGGATTGCAAAGCTAATTGAATTCAACATAGAATTGAAGCCCACCAAGCTGGTCAGAGGTCAGGGCCTTGCTAGACTAATGGCTGAAGAGAATTGCAGGATGTTGGACATAAATTTCATAAGCACAATTTTAGAGAATGGTCAGACAGAAGAAGAAACAGTTGAACTGAGGCAAAACCAATCATTGGCAGAAAATCTAGCTTCTTGTGAATGGTATTCTACAATAGCTCAATTCTTGTTGAAGCTAGAAATTCCTCCAGGCCTTAATTCAAGCCAAGCCAGAACTATTAAGTTCAGGGTAGCCAAATACTGCATTCATGAAAATCTGCTCTAATGGAGGGATCCCTCTAGAATTCTTTTGAGGTGTCTGGACAAAGAACAATCCATTGAAGTCATGCAACAGTTTCATTCCAGCATGTGTGGAGGACACCACTATTGGAAAACTACAGCCCATAAGATCCTCAGAGCTGGGTAGTATTGGCCCACCTTATTTTTTGATGTCTTTTTATTTGTTAAATCATGTGATAGGTGCCAAATATTTGAAGGGAAAGAACAATTGAAGTCCCTAACCTTAAAGCTAATACATGCCAGTGGCCCTTTTTAGTAGTGGGGTTTGGATTTCATAGGAGAAATTAATTCATAGTCCAGTGGCCAGTACAGATGGATCCTAGTAGCCACTGATTACTTCACTAAATGGATTGAGGCCATCCCTACCAGAAAAGCTAACCATCATGTGGTCATAAAGTTCTTGGCAGAGAATACCTTCACTAGATTTGGTTGTCCACATAAATTAGTCACAGACAATGCAGCAGCCTTTAGGGCAAAAGAATTGGTGGACATGTGTGGCTCAATGGGCATTAAGTTGGTTCATTCCACCTCATATTACCCTCAAGGAAATGGTCTAGCAGAATCTTCCAACAAGAGTCTGATAAGGATAATTAAAAAGTTGTTGGAAGAAAACAAAAAGAATTGGGATTCTAAGCTCAAGTATGCATTGTGGGCCGACAAAGTAACCACCAAGAAATCCATAGGGAATTCTCCCTTCAAGCTGGTATATGGCACTGAGGCCGTATTCCCAATTCAGTTAGCTCTCCCTGTGGCAAAATTCTTGCAGGAAGAACAAAATGAAGAAAATGGCATGCTAGGAGGATCAGTGATTTGGCAGAAGTGTATCAAATCAGAGAACAGCTGGTTGAAAGGTCTGCAGTATATCAAAAGAGAACTAAGAAAACCTTTGACGGGAGGGCAAAAATAGATAATTTTCAAGTTGGAGACTTGGTTCTTAAATGGGATGCACTGAAAGAGAAGAAAGGCAACCATGGGAAGTTTGATGCTTTGTGGACAAGGCCTTTTATCATTTCTCAGATCCAAGGGAACAATACTTTCATACTACAAAGTATGGAAGAAGGGACAGTTTTTGATGGCCCAGTTAATGGGCGACTTTTGAAAATTTATGTTGTTTGAGGTCTTCAGGCATTAAAAGTTGTAAATATGTTGTTGTATCAGTTTTAGTGTAAGCTTAATTAGACTCCATGCCCAATGGAACACTAGGAAATTTTGCTCATCTGGTTTTGACAGGCAAGGCATTGGTCTGCAGTTCTTGAGACCTCACAGGGAGGATCTCATCCCTAGAAGGAGCCAGTGTTAGCTCTATTATATATTATTGATATTTGAGGATCAGAAATAAGCTCAGTCCTTGATTACATTCAAAGGAGGCCTATACTGGTCATTCTCACCTTCTCCTTTACCTCTCTTATCCTCCACTCCTCTCCATTTCCCGTGCATTTTTGTTAAAAACCATATAAAAGTCCTTTGCTCTTAAGCCCCGAGCGCTAAAATCCACACCTCATAAACCCGCGCCCATACGACTGCGCGCCTTCACAAACTCTTCACCTATAACCTCCATCGTCGATCTCTGCCTCCTGATCTAACAGCTCCCATCACAGTGACTTACGCGATCGTTTCCCCGCCGCCCAATCATCTCCTCCACGATCAGACGGCGTTCGCTCTCCCCGCATCCACGAAGTGTTGGGACGATAACGTGTGATGGAGAGTGGTTTTCCTCTCTCCTTCGCCACCACACGTCATGCGCTGAATGGCATCACACACCATCACCCTTTACCGCCCAATTCCCCAAAGTTGATGCGATCAATACCGCTTACCGCCTGGTACTCCGTCCTTGCCCGATAACGATCACACGCTTCCGCCGCCCGACAACTGTTGGATCTGTATGCTTGAGATCCAATGGCCCACATTCATTCCGCCCCCACTTTTCCAATAGCCCCCGCTGAGCCATCTCTGCCGTCTATCCTCCCAATCCGACGACCAATCTTGCTCCTTCATCCGACTCGTCCACCCACCATGCAATCCACGTCCCTTGACCATTCCTCGTGCCTGAAGGACGAAGGCAATCAGCTCACCAGTACCAGTTGTAGTTGGTCCTCAAAAACCATATTTAATAAATAGTATGGCCGGGAAGGAAAAGGACAGAGCTCGAGTAGATGACTGCATTTAACAGTTATGGAACTTCATCCTATACAACACTCCACCTACCCAAGGGGACAGCAGAGCACCTGAGAAGATCATATTCGCCCACTGAAGCAAGAAAACACACTCAGAGACTCCATCAGGCAGTTAAACGCAGTTGGTGGTCAATTATGACCCCTCCATACCTAAATTGGCCAAGTACCTTTGTAATGAAACTCTATATATACCCAAAAACAAGATGTAATCAGGGTTGATGGTTGATGTTTTGATGTAAGGTTCAACTTCTAGAGACTGTAACTATTTTGATACTTGCAACGTCTCATCTTCATTTTCAGCTAATACAAGCTTCTTTTGTTGTTAATTGCTCACTTTTCATTCTTCTTCTGTTCCAAGCTGTGCTTGATATGCTGTACTTTTGAGCTCTTAATGTTTAGCATTAGGGAGGCTGTCATCCTATCTCTGTGTTAAAGTCTTGTATGTATCATTGAATGAATTATTCAAGTTTGTTTTCACCTAGTTCCAGAGAGCTGTCATCCTGTCTGTGCATTAGGAGATTATATTTGCAGACTTCTTTACTAGTTGCAGCCGGCCATCACATGGTCTTGTGCATCTACCGGTGTAGTCAGTATTCTCCATATTCACCCAATCCTTAAACTGTGAGTAATTAGTGGTCTAAAGCCTTATAGTCTGGGGGTGTTCACACATGTCTGGAGTTAAACAAAGTAGAAGTGGTTATCTAGCTTGAACAAGCATCATTCCTTCCATTCATCCATTTGCAACAATAAGTTGAATTTATATGTTCTCAGGCATCTCCGAGCTACAACCTAGGGGGGTTTCTTAGGGTGATAACAAGGCCAATTTTGGAGGAGATGTGGTCCATTAGATTTTATTAAGAGAATTAGGAGTTAGAAGTAGGTTATTTTGGTTTTGTTCACACAAGGAAAATAAGCACTTCCTAAGCCAATAGTTTGAAGTGCATGAGAGGGAAAATCGATGGCTTAGTGAGTGACCCACGAAGGAGGGAAAATGGAGGGAAAAAGTGCTCCATGAAATCTATATAAGGAAGGTAGCTCTCCTCATTTCATTCATCTTATTGGAGTATATCGATTTCTCTTTGGTTTCTCGAGCTTCTTAGCCAAGCCGCTGGCTGTTTAGCATGAGTTCTTCAAGCGAAGAGCTCACCCTTTCTTCAGGGGACTTCGAGTGCAACCCTAGGAAGGTTTTCTTCATTTCTTTCGAAGGAGGATCACATTGTGATTCTTAGTAGTAGCATTCCATTCTAGGTTGTGCGTATTACTGGGGGACACAATGGAGAGGAGGCTGAGTTGATTGGTGTTGCTTAGCAGTGGAGATTTGATGTGAGACATTCTGGAGAGGAGGCTATCGAGGATTTTCAACATCTAGGATATTTTGGGAGTTGATTGAGCTTCTAGCTTGGCAGTGTGACTTTCGTACTACCTTGGCCAGCACAGAGGCAGTGTGTGGGAGCTCATTTGGTGGGTAGAGTATCAGTCCTTGAGGTTGAGCTTTTCTGTGAAGGTTAGAGGAGATATTTGGAGTGGTGTTTGCTTCCATTTTAGAGCTTGGAGGAGGACTTTGTGGTCATTCCTTGCAGTTTGTATTTCTAGAGCTATTTGGAGGGCGTGGGCCATAGAAGAGGTCGAATTTGGGAGGTCAAAATCTAGCCAAACCATTTCTGATTTTTTTGGGTTTTTGACAAGGATCCCAAACATAAAGTTTCATAACTTTCTGAGCACCATCGGTGGGGTTTCAAGCTGTATCTTTGCAACAGAAAATGTATAATTGATGGGGATTGTAGAGTGCCTTTGGGGGTCTATTTTGAGAAGTCCAAATCGGGCAAACCATTTCTGGGTTTTTATGGGTTTTGGCCAAGGAGTTTGTGGCTGAAGTTTCATCACTTTCTGAGCACCGGAGGCGAGGTTTCTTGCAACCTCCTTCCATCAAGCAATTGTAGTTACTAGGAGACACCACAGAGCATTAGAGGAGCAATGCCTTCCAGCATTAAGATTACTGTTTGACACTTGGGTTTTGTCAAGATTGCCCTTGAGGCAAGCCTAGGTGCATTTTCCGAATGATTGTACTTGCTCCACTCCATTAATAAAATGGCTCGGTTGGTTCTCATTTCTATCATGTATTGAGCATTTGTTATTCGATCTAAGACTTTTGTGATCCATAATAGATATCAGTCTTTCGGATTAATCACATCCTTAGGATTGGGTTGATGTTTTGAACCAACGAATGTGATTCACCATGAGGACAAGGTGAGAAATCGCTGGATCTTAAGGAATCAATAACATTAACGGAATAAATAGCAGTTGGTTAATTTGTTACTGAGTTAAAAACTAGCCATTATGTGATAATTAAATATTTTATTTTGATAGTATGAATCGATTATTTAAATATTTTATTTCGATATTATAAATTAATTATTTAATGATATTAATTAATATAATAATATTATCTAAAATAATTAATTTGTATAATACTATTTGTGAGGAGTTGACTTATTCCTATTAAATAAAATATAATATATTGTGAGGGAAAATATTATCAATTTCTATAATAAGAATATTTATTAATACTATCACTTTAATATGACCATTATTTGTTAGAGGATAGCATTTCTCCCCTGAATAGGAGGATAGCAAGGAATAATTATAAAGGTTTATTAGAAAAATATTAAAATTCAAGTTGAATTATTAAGTGCAAACAAATTTTAGTTTGTTAGCCATTTTTCTCAGAAATATACTTACCAAGCTAAACATATGAAGTTAAAGAAAATTAATAAGGATACAAGGGGATAAAACTAGAAGAAGATAAACGAGAATAAAAAAGAATAAAGAGGAGAGAGGAGAGGAGAGGGAGGAAGAGCCATGAAGAGAGAGACGGAATCCAGCTCTTACTCAATTTCCAACCATCATCCCTATTAAGGTTTCTGGAATGCCTTTCAATCTCAAACGCTTCCCTGAGTTTCTTGTTCTTCAATGCAGACATAGTGTCCAAAATTGTTTTACTGAGTGATTTTCGATTATAATGATAGAAATCATAGGCCAATTCTCTGATCATTTGATCAAAAGAGTGAATAGATGTTGTGGGCACACACCATTGCAGTGCGTGTTCTCAAAACGTGAATGCAAACAACGAGCAGTCAATATGATCCTCATGGATTTCATTTCTTTCACAGAAACCCATGAAGGCAACACTGTGTCTAAGCAAGGCTACTCTGCCATCACCATGATACAAGTTACCTAAAACGTCATTGAAGACATCCTCCTACACTTCAAAATCATGTCCGTGAGACAAACATGTCAGAGGTTGGATTGTAATGTAAGTCATGAAAGATGTGCAGAGATTTAAATAGACTTTGAGGACTCAACTTGTCATCTGGCCTCCTTCTAACACTAGAAATGTTGACGATGATGGACTCACCAACATGTTAGGGGATCTGCCCGGTCAGAAGTCCCAACTAGACCTCAGACCCTTTAGAGTAGGATTCCTAGCAGTGGGTAGTAAAGTTATGCCTTGACTGCGATAGCACGCAGAGGTAAGTGTGATAGCTTTATCAGAATCAAGTGTGAGACCTTGTAGCGAGTCAAGTGAGATGCATGGGGTTTCTATGACATGGAGGGGGAAAAGGAAGTGTGTCCCTTAGAAGCCTGTAATAGTATGCAACCTCAAAGGAAAACACAAGATGAATGACATCACATGCTGGAAACCATAATAGTCCACAATCAAAAGTGACGAGTTAAACCAACAACATGACTTCAACAAGATTCATAAAATCATATAAAAAATAGTTCATACACAAATGCATAATTTAAACAACATATATTGCTAAAGTAGCCAGAATAGTCGAACTACAATAACAACATATGCATGAAGACGTATTGGATTTGTTATATATATAAAGTGAAAGTTTGATCCATACATACACCATTGATAGCCACTATCCCCAATAGTGGAACATTACAGTCAACACCGCCTACTCCTCCAAAGAGATGTACTCACTCTACACTGGGGAAGCCAAGGCTCGTCACAATACTCTCTAAGCCTTCTCTCAGCAATTCCTAGCCAAAATCTTGGCTCCCAAAATCCCGTTCTATGAGTTATGAGGTTCTATATATAACAAAGGGTGGTGTGACCCTTGACATTCCCCTTTGTGACTCTTGGACTACCCTCATGACTCTTCAACTTTATTACATATAACTCTTTACATTACATATGATTGTTTGCATTCCACTAATGACACTTGGAATTTCACATTACATTACATTTGATTACAATAGATACGGCTCATACTAGTGAGGTGGCCAAGACAACTCATAACACAACTCGACATGACACTATTGACATGTATTGGCTGACTGTGGTGTCCATGTCAAGTTGTTGTGCTGCTAAGTGATGGATGTGTCCTTAGATGTACTTTGTCTTCACCTCTGCATAGCTTGGTGCTATTGGGTCTTCAATGGTCTTGGTCTTTGCAAGATGGTTATATGCATGTGTTTCTTTCGCTTGCTTCTTGATGTGCTTCATTCGTTCATCCAGTTGCAAGTACGTCTTCTAGCATGTGTGCTCCTTTTTCATCATTTTCATCATCTCGTCGTGATTCATTAATGTGCCTGTTCTCGGAATTCACTCATGATGGGATGACATCAAATCTAAATCCTCCTAGTCCAACATCATGCATTTCTTTCCATGTTCGAGTCCAGGTAACCAGGAGGTAGAACACGACACTGAAACTGCACAGATCATAGCTCAGGTCGGGATGCGGAATTCTGGAGCTTGGTCTGCACTGTCGTGAAAAATTACATTGTGATCATTGGGAGCCACAATCAAGCAGTTATAGTCACCAGTGTCAGCTGCAAGACAAGAACTTGAAAGGGACAGGTTCTATGCATTTTCAACAACGAGGACAAAGTGGGGCTGCAGAGGCACTGTTGGGTAGTTTTGTGCAGTTTCCAGGGGGAAGACAAAGCAAGGTTGATGAGCATTTCTGCGCAATTTCTGAAGGGAAGACCGAACAAGCCTGTAGAGGGATTGTTGTTTAGTTCTACACATTTCCTGGGAGGCAGACATGTTTCTCACTTCAGGGATTGTGCAGTGAAATTGACCTGAAGTACGTCTTCAAGCATTGCACAGTTTTGGGTAGCAGAGCAAGATCACTAGGGGTTGAAACTATGCAGTGTATCTCAATCAGGCTATGAATGAAGGTGGTTGTCTAGTCGAACATATTTTTAGGAAAATGGTTGTGTCAAAAGCAAGTGAATTTGTGCAGACTGACAATGTGAGCATACACTTAGCATATTTTGATGATAAGACAACACAGACCAATAAGACAAAACATATGCTAAGTGAGATTGTCTTAAAGCTAAGAGCGACAAGTTCAACACTTAAGATAAACCTTTGGATGAATGTGAGGACACTTCTGCGACTGTGATTACAACTTTTTCTGTGATTAGGATTGATGTTCAAAGAGCTAAGACAACCCAAACACACAAAGACAAACCTTCAAAATCACTAGAACCAAATCGCAACACGACTCAACAATCAACATGTCAAAAGACGACAGCTGGTCCAATAAGAGAAAAATAAGCAAGACATGTAGAGGAAACACATCGAATGACTTGTAGTGCTTGAAAACATGCATGTTATTGAAGAAAAAATGATATGGCGTTGATCAATAGTACTTCAAGCTACATTAAGAGATTCACTTCAAAAATATGTACTTTACTTACCATACCTACCCTCTAGATGGTTATGCATCCGTCGGAGTTTGCATGCAGTCTTGATATCCTATCATAACTTGGTTCCTTGTTCTTTCTCATCAACTCCTTGAGAGTCATCTCGCATGTCATATTTCCTTATGATCACTGAGAGATACATCTGTGTAGTTTCATCGAGTAGTGACTATTGTCGAGATGAGGTCTAGGGAGGACACCTCTGCACACTTTTTGAATGCAAGGAAGACTAGACATCTAGGAAAACACTGCGCAGTTTTGAGAGGCAAGAAACTGTTGTGGTATGGGTCTCGGGAGGACACATCTGCACAGTTTCAGGTTGCAAGACAGAATGGGCAGTCTGAAGACAATGGGTTCCAGATGGGGGAAGGACACTGGAGGAAACCACTACATAGTTTTGGATGCCAAGGGAGGCTGGGGTCTCTACGTATTGTGTAAATCCAGTAGGCAAGGGAAAAATCTTGAGGGTTGCAGAAGCGAAGTGTGTAGTTTCGGAAAGCTGGATGAGACTGGGTTACTCGGGAAACTGGCTAAGTATGAGATCAGTGAAACTGATGTGAACAGTGATAGAACTTGACTATGATCACACACTTGAACACTTAGCGATACAACATAGACCATCCAGAACATATAAAACACTCTGCTTGATTCAAAAGCCTTCGTGACAAGAGTGCGTGAAGTGAGTGTGAAATGTGTTTATGTAATGAGAACAACTCATATGAACAAAGGTTTCCCCTTGAAGCATAACAAGCTTCCCTTTGGATGATAAACAGTAATCCCCATGCCCAAGGATGACACATGTTGCGTAAAGATGAGAACATGAACAACTCTTAAGATCATGGAGGGCGCTCGAGATCATTAGCTTACCCATAAGTGGCCAAGGAACGATCAATCACAATATCCACGGTAGGCTTCGAAATTTTCATGCAAGCCAAACTTTTGGAGGGTGGTTCTAGCCACTACAATAGGTGGTAGTGAGACAAATGGAAGAAGCACTATCAGAGAATGCTTTAGTTTCGAATCTTCCATGATCTCATGGATGATTAGTAAGAAAGATCATGTTTCTTTGAGTAGTGTTGAAGCAGAGTACTTGGCTGCATGTGAAGTAGGAAAGGAGGATGTATGGTTGAGGAAGCTTCTGACAGATTTGTTCAAGAAGCCTCTGGATCCTACTGTGATTAATTGTGATAATCAAAGTTGTATCAAGATGTCAAGATATCCCATTTTTCATTCCAGGACTAAGCATATCAACAAGAAGTTCCATTATATTAGGAACTTGGTGCATGATGGGATCGTGAAGCTACAATATGTCTCGAAAAATGATAAGGTAGTTGATATACTAACAAATTCTTTTCCTAATAAGAAGTTTGAACATATTATAAGCATGCTTGGTTTAGTTGATATTGTTGATTTCGTTGGTGATGATAAAATTTTGGAAGAGATTTGTTGAGGCCTTGTGTGTGAGACACATTTCCTGGTAGGACATCTGGCTGACACTATGTGTTGATGTCTAGTTCCTGAAGTAGGGACAATGACATTGTTCATGGAGCTCTGACCTAGGATACATACCTAGATCCTTGGGTTGACGGTTAGCATGCAGTAATCTTGATGGTACTTAGAGAGGTTTAAAGCTTTAGTCCATCTTAGTCCCACCTGGATAGATTCCTTTGGTCAGGAATCTAGTTTGTGGCATTTTAGTGCCTAAACTGTTGAGAGACATTGGATAGATTGCGCTGGTCAAGAATCTACTCCATGGCATTGCGGTGCGTAAAATATTCATATTTCGTATAGTTTGAGATCTTCCTTATGAATACCTCCCTAGTTAAGAGAGAGTGTTGAAAAATTAACTATGTTCGATCTTCATAAAATGTACTTGTCAAAGAATTTATATTATTTTTACAATGACTTATTAAAGCATGGGTTTCATGCTTGGGTCATCATTTTATTAGTCAAACTCTCCATTGTGGACTCCTAGGATTAATGAATTATTAATGTAAAAATAATAATTTTTTAGTCAAAAATGAATTATGTAACCTCCACACCAAGTCGGCCTCAACAAGATCGAGTCAGCCTCAAGGAAGGCTATTAGACCTCATTGGGAGGTTATATATACAAGGTAGTTCAACTTCATTTGGAGCATCTCTCTCTCACACATAGTATGATATTTGAAAGTTGAAGATGGAAGCTTGGAAAAGTGTGAAGTTGAAGGAATAGTATAAAAGGAGTGCGAGTTTGGTCAAGGAGGAAGCAAAGAAGAAAATCGAAGTTTTGGTGTGTGTGTGTCTCTCTCGTGTGGGCTGGTTTAGGAGATAGAAGTCTCCTAGTCAAGGTCAAAGTTGTTGCTGATGTTGGAACCTTCCAAGTTGAAGTTGCTAGGGTCGAAGTGCTATTGTTGTTAGGTCGAAGTTTAGATCAAATAAGGAGAGGTTGGCTTGGTGTGGAGGAGGTCTTTTCTAGGTTGAAGAGCCTCAATGAAAACTATTGAAGGAAGAGGTTTTTGACTGGGTTTTCCCCCATATAGGGGTTTTGCCCTAGAAAAGTTCCTACATCTTGTGTCTTGTGTTTTTATGATCTTCATGCACACATAATTTGGTAATTTCTTGATGAAAGATAATATAATAAATAAGTAAAAGAAGCCAACATAATTCATAATTAATTATCAAGAAAGAGAAATCTAACTCTAACCATACTAGCATTGATTTATCAACAATAAGAACATTAGGTTCTTATAGGTTTATAAAATTTTCTCTCTTAAGACTAGAATATTTCCATTTATTTTATTATGTTGTAATTTTTGAGCAACAACAAAGAATTAATATCGTTCTAAGTCCAACGAAACTCAGGAGGTATTATTTATTTTCATAGAATGAACTACTATATGTTGCAAGTTATGGTGCTAGAGTTTAAGATCTCTACATATTTCCAAGAACCAGCTGAATTCATGTACTATAAGGGTTTTTACAGGACTTGGAATTTATATTTTTGTATGGAATAAATTTAGCACAACTCTTGAAAATAATCTAAAAGGTCCCGTGCAAATATTTTTTGGGTGAGCGGGAATAGTTATGTTTTTATTCCCTCAGTATTGTATTCAAAAAATTAATCAGACTTATGTGTGAAATGTTAGGGAGAAGTTAACCTTGATTAGGAGTTTAAAACGTGACTAGGTCATTGGACTGGTTTAAAATGGAGGTTCCTCTTTGTAGTGATATGACTAAACTGTAGCATGAAATGCAAAAAAGAAAGAGGGATAACAAACATTCCTCATACTAACGAGCAATAAACAATTCACAAACAATTCCTCAAACAAAACTTATTGTTACTCTCTCGTGTGTCGACCTCTGCTCATCTGGCTACATGCCCATTGAGCTGTCGCTGCTTCAAAATTAGACTTCAATAGAGGTGTAGGGGTGTCGAGCAAGTTGGACATTGAAAAGGGGGATGAGAAATGGCTCTAAACATGAGAATCTCTGCTCAAATTCCCTCTGTTTGTAATTGTAAGCTTTAATTCATGTGGCAGGTGGCAGGAAAACATCGTCTCGTACTCAACAGAGGAAAATGGAGCTATAGATAGAGACATAGATGGAGATGTATAGGGCTCATGGCAAGTCAACCGAGGGCAGCCGGAGGATGGTCATCGACAAGGGGAGGGATCGAAAAACAAAGTTAAAATTGTTGACTCGTTAGACTATGCCTATGTTTTTTACTTCTCAATATAAAAGATATATATTTAAAAATATACTAATAAAAAAAAAAAAATTGAAGAATTGTCAATCATATATAAAAATATTTAAATTTCAATTATGTATATTTAAACACTTTATTAGTGTTTCTCAAACAAAGGAGATTCCACACACACACACACACACACACACACACACATATATATATATATATAGCTAGCCTAAATTCATATTAACCCTTGATTTATCAATTGTCAAGAGGAATCAAATCTTTCAAGGTGCACTTCAAATTTTAGTTATTCTATAAACTTGATAAATACAAATTTAACATAGATCTATGCTAATCATAAATCTTTACATTTTCAAAAAACCAAAAGATCAAATAAAAAATTTCCTCAATGATAAGTGAATGGTTTGAGTTTCACCTTGGTAGTCATGAAGATGTAATTTGGTTACTGGGGCTCTTTATTTCAACTACGTAGATGGCCCAGCATTTGAACTATTAATATCCATCTAATGTCAAATCTATACAATAGTATCAATAACCTTCCTTACAACCATCCCCTTCAATCAATCGTTGCTCCACTTAGGCTTATATTATACACATACTGATTCAATGTGGCATAAAATTGACAGTGTTAATCTCCCTATTGTATCTTATTTAGGCCCTTTGCAAGAGACTAGTAGATAGAATCACATAGATTTTGAGTTTTTCTCTGACTCTAAAATTGACACTTAACAAGGAACCAAGGAATAAATGAATGATTTTTAGTAGGCAATTCCTATAGACATACAAAAGTAGGAGAAATGGAAGCATATAGCAAGGCACCTCTAGAAGCACTAGTGTTAGTGTTAGTATGTTATTAGGCGGTGTTTATAGACGTGCAGAAGAGGGAGCATCTAGTAGCGACATTGCCAGAAGAATTGTTAGTATGTTATTAGGCAGTGTTTATAAACATTCATAAGTAGGAGAAACAAGAGCATCTAGCAAGGCATAGCCAGAAGCACCAGTGTTATTAGATGTGCCTCTATCAATTTTGAAATTAAAAATATAAAAATAAACTTTAATTATTTATTAAAAATTATTTTATAAATTTTATTTTCTTAAAATATTATATAAACTAAACTAATAAATAAATATTGAATGGGTAGATGCTATGAATATTTCTACTATAACTTGGACATGGAGTATGCCCTAAAACTTCTTTTGCATGGCTAAGAGCTCGTCTTCCTTGGACTTAAGGAAACACATTAATGGCTTAAGATCCAGAGACATTTGAGTCAAAGTTTTCCCCCTTAAAGACCATTAACGGGTAGTTCCAAGTTGTGTGGTTTTCCAAGAATAATGGTGATGATTAAGTTTGCATCAACTGATAGCAACAAGTGATGGTTGTCCCCACCACTTGTTTAACAACTGAATTATGATGGGTTTATTCACTATGTAAGAAATCTTTCTACTGTAACTTTCTATCTTTTGAAATCATCTTTTATTATTATTTAAATTGTATTTTTGAATCCTCAGAAATATAGAGTACTCAGATTGTGTAAATAATAAAATTCAACCCTAAAACTTACTATTCCAAAAAATCCCTACAAAATTTCAAATAAAATCATTAAAAAATTATGAAATAAATAAAAACTATCTATATGACATCAAAAGAACATTATTAAGTAATAAATCTATCATTTAATAAGAAGCTCATGGATTCAAATATTACCATACAAATATGGGCCCATAAAGGTCAACGATTTCTTTTTTATGTCAACTGTGACATGAAAGTTAAATTTTTGAAGTCTTAATATCAAATAATTCAAATTTAAAACATTCCAAAATAATCAGCAACTTTATTATGAGCGATATAAATCAGGAAGGTAAGTTTTTGATGTGTTATACAATGTCCAAAATTAATAATGTTATGAATCGAGATTCCAAACCTTTCAAAATGTTTAAATAAAATTGGTCAAAAATAGATACTTATGTACCACATGATATGTGAAAGTGCATAATGAATGCTACTGAATTAAGAAATTTCTCAACAGCTTCATCTTCAATATTTCCCTATTTTTGAAGGAAATTTCATTGTTCTCGTCCTATTATACGAATCCACATTGTTAATTCTCACCCCAAATGCATCATTGGTTTAACAAAAAAAATTCTACTTAATTATAGATTTTTTATTTTAATTATAATTTATATTATATATATATATATATATTATATATTATTTCTTTTCCATGGGATATTTTCACAAGCAGATCTATCTAAAAGAATCACTTCTTGTCAGTTCAACCACAAAGCCTAACTTCGAGAGTGTCAATACCTCTCAATAACAAATACAATTAAATGATGGTGACACAACCAACTGAGCTAACCCTAAGGGTTTATGTTTAAAACCAACCAAAATCCTTCTTAACCACAGATCTATTAAGCGTTGAGAGGGATCAAATCTCTCAAGGTGTAAATCTCTTTTTTGAGTGAAAAACTTGAGGAAAGGTTTGCACCTCGAGAGATTTGATCCCTCTCGGCGCTTGAGGTGTAAACCTATTTTTTGAGTGAAAAACTTGAGGAAAGGTTTGCACCTCGAGAGATTTGATCTCTCTTGGCGCTTGTAGAGATGGGGTTAAAATGGTTCTATGTTGGTTTCAGTTTTGTGCAACCATAAAAAATTTGTTGAACATCTAATTATTCTGTCATTTTAAACATGATAATTATGTCTAATATTAATTTGGTCATTTAAATTTTAAATTTTCTCTCGTTAAGATTATAGAGACTATTGATAAGTTGAATGATGAAATAAAAATTTTGAAAGCAAAGTGAAAATGTCACAATGTTGAATCATAGAAAACATAAATAATAAGAATGTAATCAATTACAAATAGTCTTCATTGTTATCAAACTCAAACTATTTTCTTCTATTATTCTTATTGTCACACCTCTCAATTTTTCCATATCTTCATATGGGGCATAAGAAAATGGCGGTTGAAATCATAGGCCATCCAAATCTTTAACTCGAGCTATTGTAGTAAATGCCATTCCTTCTTTCTTTCTCTCCAACATTAATATTATCTTTTTCCAATTTAATCCTTATGACTTAAGAAGTATTAAACCCCAAGTAAGTTTCAATGATAGTTGTTTTCTATTACTTTGTTTCAATGCAAAGTGACTAACAATGTTCAATGATTGAAAATAAGAATAATGAGAATGTAGTCAATTTTAAATAATTTACAATTTTAAGAAGCAAACATTTCATGTAAGTGAACATTTTATTTAAGATGACAATTCAAGTATTTTATTTATCGTTAAATTATTGTAACACATAAATCAATGCACGTCATCAATAAAAAAAAATTGTGCTTACATTGAAACCAATGCATTGAGTGCAAGTAATCAAATAGGATTAGAAATTAATATCCACGCTGAGATCAATGCATCCAGTGCAAACAATAAAATAGGACTAGAAATCAACATATACACTGAAATCAATGCATGTGCAAGAAATCATATAAAATCAACAACTATAATAAAATCAATGAATCGAGACTTGTAATCAATCAAATAATATTAGGAATAAATATCTACATTGAAATCAATGCATCTATTTCAGTGAATAACATTGTATGTCACCCTCTTTGTTTCACCAATTTCTCTCTCTCTCTCTCTCTCTCTCTCTCTCTCTATGTCTCTCTCTTCTTCCCTCTCTCTCTATCTGCCTCTCCCTCCCTCTCTATGTCTCTCTCTTCTTCCCTCTCTCCCTACCATCTATACCTTTTCCTCCTTCCATCTCCCCTTTGTTTCTCTATCTCACCCCCACAAACACATATGTTCTATCTATTCATATCTATATATCTCTTCCTCACTCCCGCTATGTCTCTCTCTCTCCCCACTCTATCTATATGCCTACTGTTAGGATATTCTGACACATAGGAATAGTTAAGTTCAACTTGGTCTAGTATAGAGTTAGGTATAGAGTTAGGTAAAGTGTGTTTCTTTACCGTTGTACATTTT